>MU834214.1:0-48640 GCA_029204225.1 Diphasiastrum complanatum | reverse complement strand
TCTCTGCCTTTGATCTGACAATTTTCACCTCCGGCTTGGCCTCCATGTTGCTCACTTGTTTCTCCCACTATTCCCCCTATCAGCTTCTTTAACTGTCAGATACTGGAGAATTGTGCTACTTTTCTTATCATGTCGACGAATCTCAGAATTTTGTTCAGCTTCCCGCCCATTAACTTCATATCTGGGTGCTCCCAATTTAGTCGACCACATTACCAACATATTTCGGCTCGATTTTAAGAACCACTCGCATAGCTTGATCCAGATCAGTGCAAAAACGTGATGCTACATCAGCTCCAATATTTGGCTGTAGTCCTTGTATATACCTTCACAAGTGATCTGCATCAGACACTGTGGGCAGCATAAGAGTTAGACTCCAGAAACCAAAGTTATACTCTTGTATCGAACTCTTCTGGCGTATCTTCATCCATCTTTTAAAGTTATCATCATTCTGGAATGGTCTTCTAAAGGTCTCAATACAAGCAATCTTAAATAACGGCCAACTAGTTCATGTGTTACATTCCTCTATTGATAGCCTATTCTCCCTCCGCTTCCACCACTCATAGGCCGCTTCCTCAAAGGGGATTGTAGCGAAAGTGATTTTAGCTTGATCAGGTCTATCGAACAAGGTGAAGTAATGATCTAATTTATCCTACCACTCTTCAATGTCAAGGGTCTTAAAGTCAATCTTATCCTTGTACTCTCGAACATCAAAGTGGTTCCATTGTTCATGAAACCTCGTTGACTATTGCAGTCGTTGTTCGGACATTCCCCTATCATTACCAAGTCTGACCGGATACTCAATATGACTCTGTGATCAGCTCCCGCAATATTGTCTTGCCTACCAGCTAGGCTATCAAACAATTTTGTCCATTTCACCTCATCATCTTGCCGATTTTGTTTCATTTCTTGCCAATCTTGTCTCATTTTTTGCAACATTAACACTATCAAATCTTGTGTGGCCTGCATTTTATTTAGTATGTTTTCTTGCTTGTTTGAAATCGACAGTTCTTCCACCATTTCTTCAGTAGGCAAGTTGTCTTGAGGTGGGTTATTTCTATCCACTGTTTGTTTTCCTTTACCACCCATTTTGAAATGTTACAACATGAGTTTGGATAGTCTCGATGAGTTCGTCTTATCGTTATGATCACTTTTTGTTTTTACCCCACTGGAATCGGAGTTCAAACAAGAAAGTTATGGAAGTTTAAAGAATGACAATGAACTAGAATAGACAACTTAGAATAGGGGTCTTATAAAAAATTACAAATTAGATTCTATGGAATTTGAAATCCATGAAATATTGATTGACCAATTCGTTGATGATGCACGACCGTAACAATGGAAAGAAGTTGATGGCAGTGCGCATTGTCAAGCATGCCATGGAGATTATCAAGCTCGCAGATCAAAATCCCATTCAAGTGATAGTAGATGCTATCATCAACAGTGGTCCACGTGAAGATGCAGCAAGGATAGGATCCGCGGGTGTTATCAGAAGGCAATCCGTTCTCTGAGGCGTGTAAATCAGGCAATTTACTTGCTCACCACTGGAGCCCGTGAAAGTGGATTTAGGAACTGAAAGACTATTGCGGAATGCTTAGTAGATGAGCTCATCAATGATGCCAAGGGTTCATCTAATAGCTACACCATCAAGAAGAGTGCTGTGAACAGTCAGCCGAAGGGGAAGGAGAGGGAACGAGAGAGGGGAAGTAACTGAGGATATTGCGAGAGAGAGGGAGGGTAACCGAGCTGAAGAGGACTCGCGAGGGAGGTAATCGCCAGGAAAGGAACTCGTGGGGCGTGACCGAATGAGAGGGAAGGAGATGTCTAGACGAGGGTTCTCGACCGAGTGTTTTGGATGGAGACTCGACCGAGGTCCTGCTCCGAGGCCCTTCCGCCCCGGAAGAGTGTTTTTTTCGAGGGCGGAGTGTTTTGGGGGGGGGGGGGGAGAGGTCCTGCTCCGAGGCCCTTCCGCCCGCGGAAGACCGTGCTCCCTCGGGCGGCCCTTCCGCCCCGGAAGAGTGTGCGCCCGAGGGCGGAGTGTTTTGGGGGGGGGGGGTTGGGGGGGGGGGGGAGAGGTCCTGCTCCGAGGCCCTTCCGCCCCGGAAGAGTGTGCGCCCGAGGGCGGAGGCCCGAGGGAGCACGGTCTTCCGTGGGCGGAAGGCTCGAGGAGCCGGCCCTTCCCTTCCGTGAATTCCGTTTTTACAATTTTTTTTTTTTTATGTATATTTTTTTTTAGCACCTTCAGGGCGGAAGGTGCATGTAAAAAATGTAAATTTTTTTACGTGCACCTTCCAGTGTCCAGAAGGTGCCTGTAAAAAAAATTTGTCAAATTTTTTTTTGCCCCACAGATTACGTTCTGTGAGGCATCACCATTTTCTTTGTGAAAATTTAAAAACTAATTTTACGGATGGAAACTCGACCGAGTATTTTGGTTGAAGACTCGATCGAGCGTTTGGAATGGTGTGAGTGTCGGCCGTGACACTTCTTTTCTTTTCTTTTTTAAGGTGTATTTAGGACTTAGGGTTAGGTTAGGTTTGATTAGGTTAGGTTAGGGCTGTAGGTAGATAAAGTTAGGTTTTTTTTTTTTTTTTCTTTTTTAACCTGAGAATTTCAAACTGAAGAAACTAAATTTTTTTTCTTGCAACAGAAACAAAACTTCAAAGTTGAAAGATTGAAGTGCTTCAAAAAAATCCAACAATTTTTTTAAAAAATTCTGGCAATTCTGACCCATCTCCACTAATTTGATCATAACTTCCTCAATATTGATCCAAATCAAACAAACTCAGTACCTCCGAAAAGCTGACAACAAGCTCTATCAGCGTATAGGATCAAATTAATGATTGAATGTGATTTGTAGGTCGAATATACAGCATAATAGGTCTAAAAATTTTGAAGGGTTAATTTTGGAGAGAATTTTTTTTATTTGTGTGTATTTTTTTGTTTTAAATTTGCTTTGATATTTGAGCAAGGAAGGCCAGATAGATCACCAGTCCTAAGATCCATTTGGATCTAAAGAAATCACAAAAATCATTCATTTTTTTTTAAGTTTGGTGACAAAAGGAACAAAATCTTCATCAGACAATGATAAATTTATGTTCCTTTGCAAAAAACCTTCACCCACTTATACGTTGGACCTCCTTGATGTAGTGAAGCTATAGTTTAAAGGGCGAAGGTTACTTCCCAGCCAATTTTCAAAAATTGAACAAAAACTACCAAAATAAAAAATAAAAAACCTCCTAAAATAAAAAAAAATACTGCAACCCATCTTTCACTTGGTCTATTGTATATAGATCTGAACAAGATGTACTTATATCTAGGTCGATGAAGATTAATTTTAAAAAATAGAAGGCTAAAGTGGTTGTTCCACTTGTTGTTGGTAGTCTTTTGTAGAAAGTTTCACACCTTTCTACAAGAATATCAGTTCTTTGAGAGGAACCTTCGTCTGAACCTTCGCTAGAGTTACAGTCAGTCTATCTTGCTATTTTGCAAAAATAATAGTATCACTCTTCAATCTCAGCCTGAACCTTCATTTGAGCCTTCACCAACTGTCATGTACTGTCAGTACATCCATGCTTATACATGCAAGATAATATCCAATGTAAGCTTTGTAGGCCAAAAAGGAGCTATTAGACTTAAGAACAAGGCGGTTCTCTCTTTAGGCCCTCCAAAGTAATTAATAAGGATAATAGGCCAATAAGGGCCCAATGTAGCCTAAATAATACTTAACAAGGGCTAACTATCCCTCAAGATAGTTAAGTTTAGGTAAGTGAGAGCATTGTCTATAACTAGGCAAGAGACATCAATTTTTGAATCCTTTGGCTCATTTGCAAGTGAGAGCTTCTAGCTTCCTTGTGAATGTGAGTCATAGGGATCTCCATTGTTAGGTCTCATGTGCTCTATCCACATGAATCCATGCTCAATGTTCATTTATTGTACTCTTTATTTCATTGCTAATGTGATTCCATTGAGATCTCATTGTTTCTAGCTTTCTATTGATATGTTATCATGATTGCCTTGTTATCTTCTTGCTTCCAGCTTTACTATCATTCTTATTGCTATTTGCTTGGGATTTGGCTCATGACATTTCTTGGTATCAGAGAATAGATCCTCAATTCATGATGATTCTATTGAATTTCATTGGATTTGATAGGTTTATTGCATTTGTAGCTTTCTTTTTGACAATTTCTAACTTTGAATTTTAAAGGTCTGTTCAGACCAATTTTCGACATTCAATTTCATTTTTCATTTCTATTTCAATTCAATAGGTTTTTAAGCTTTGTTTAGCTTTAATTTGCACCAATTTGCAAGGCATTTGGATAAGAGATCCAAAAGTTATTGTACTTTTTCCAAAAGCTATCAAAATAGGTGATTACGCTTAAGGAATCATATCAAGCTCTGATACCATGCTAGGCTGGTATCAAATAAAAGAGTCAGAGATTAGTAATTACTGCTCTGATACCACGTTGGGGACCGTGAACGGATGTAGGTCCACGTCGAATCAATCGGATCAGGACGATCCTACTATTGAACAAAGGCATCGATTCGACTGATTCTCTCAATGCATGTACTACTGATAAATAAGTAGGCGAACACAAGATTAAACTCCCATGGATCCAAGTGTAGTATTGACTAAACCTACTTGTGCTGATTCTGATAGTGAAGTACTCGACATAGCGAAGTACCCTTCTCATTCAATAATAGGATCTTTAATGTATGCAATGCTATGTACTAGACCAGATTTAGCATACACTGTTAGCACATTACGTCAATTCATGTCTAATCCTAGGATCTCTCATTGGAAAGCATTAAAGAAAGTGATGAGATATATTTAGGGAAGTTTAGATCACATCTTATGTATGATGGAAATGCTATCAACCCACTCGTCTTGCGAGGCTATTTTGACTCAGATTGGGGAGGAACAGTCTCTACTAGAAAATATACCTCCAGGTTCTGTTTCTATCTGGCAGGGGGACTGATTTCGTGGAACTCAAGGAAGCAAAATCCAGTTGTGCTTTCTTCAACAGAGACTGAGTACATCGTAGCATGCCAAGCTTCAAAAGAAACTGTATGGATCAGGTTATTACTTCACGACTTACATCACACTCAGTTCAATGCTACCACCATTCTGTGTGTCAACTTGAGCTGTATTTCACTGTCACTGAATCCCAGATTTCATGGCAAATCCAAGCACATAGAATTCCAGTATCATTTCATTCGAGAGAAAGTTTTCTCAGGGCAAGTGATCCTTCAATACTACTCCACAACAAAAATGGCCGCAGACATCTTCACCAAAGCGCTTTCTAGGATCAAGCACCAAAAGTTCTTCAATATGCTAAACCTGACGAAGATACCAAGGCACCAACCGTGACCTTAAGGGGGACTGTTGGAAATTAAGCCCACAGTTGCCTCCTTGGAATCATAACTTAGACAACCAATTTATTTGATGGACGTCTACAACAGACCTTCGGCTAATCTCCAACAAAGGGAAGAGGTGCTGCTCCGAGGGCCTTCCGTCCCAAAAGAGTGTGCGCCCGAGGGCGGAGGCCCGAGGGCGCACGGTCTTTCGCGGGCGGAAGGCTCGATGAGCCGGCCCTTCCCTTCCGTGAATTCCGTTTTTACATTTTTTTTTTTTTTGACGTATATTTTTTTTTTCACGCACCTTCAGGACGGAAGGTGCATGTAAAAAACGTCAATTTTTTTACGTGCACCTTCCAGTGTCCAAAAGGTGCCTGTAAAACAAAATTTGTCAAAAAAAATTTTGCCCCACTGATTACGTTCTATGAGGCATCACCATTTTCTTTGTAGAAATTTAAAAACTGATTTGACGGATGGAGACTCTACCGAGTATTTTGGTTGAAGACTCGATCGAGTGTTTGGAATGGTGTGAGCGTCGGCCGTGACACTTTTTTTGTTTTCTTTTTTAAGGTGTATTTAGGACTTAGGGTTAGTTTAGGTTTGATTAGGTTAGGTTAGGGCTGTAGGTAGGTAAAGTTAGGTTTTTTTTTTTTTTTAACCTGAGAACTTCAAACTGAAGAAACTAATTTTTTTTTTTGCAACAGAAACAAAACTTCAAAGTTGAAAGATTGAAGTGCTTCAAAAAAATCCAACAATTTTTTTTAAAAATTCTGGCAATTCTAACCCATCTCCACTAATTTGATCATAACTTCTTCAATATTGATCCAAATCAAACAAACTCAGTACCTCTGAAAAGCTGACAACAAGTTCTATCAGCTTATAGGATCAGATTAATAATCAAATGTGATTTGTAGGTCGAATATACAACATAATAGGTCCAAAAATTTTGAAGGGTTAATTTTGGAGAGAATTTTTTTTTTATTTGTGTGGATTTTTTTGTTTTAAATTTGCTTTGATAGTTGAGCAAGGAAGGCCAGATAGATCACCATTCCTAAGATCCATTTGGATCTAAAGAAATTAAAGAAATCACAAAAGTCATTCATTTTTTTTATAAGTTTGGTGACAAAAGGAGCAAAATCTTCATCTGACAATGATAAATTTATGTTCCTTTGCAAAAAACCTTCACCCACTTATACGTAGGACCTCCTTGATGTAGTGAAGCTATAGTATAAAGGGCGAAGGTTACTTCTCAGCCAATTCTCAAAAATTGAACAAAAACTACCAAAATAAAAAATAAAAAACCTCCTAAAATCAAAAAAATATTGAAACCCATATTTCACCTGGTCTATTGTATATAGATCTGAACAAGATGTACTTATATCTAGGTCGATGAAGACTAATTTTAAAAAATAGAAGGCTAAAGTGGTTGTTCCACTAGTTTTTGGTAGTCTTTTGTAGAAAGTTTCACACCTTTCTACAAGAATATCAGTTCTTTGAGAGGAACCTTCGTCTGAACCTTCGATAGAGTTACAGTCAGTCTATCTTGCTATCTTGCAAAAATAATAGTATCACTCTTCAATCTCAGCCTGAACCTTCATTTGAGCCTTCACCAACTGTCATGTACTGTTAGCACATCCATGCTTATACATGCAAGATAATATCCAATGTAAGTTTTGTAGGCCAAAAAAGAGCTATTAGACTTAAGAACAAGGCGGTTCTCTCTTTAGGCCCTCCAAAGTAATTAATAAGGATAATAGGCCAATAAGGGCCCAATGTAGCCTAAATAATATTTAACAAGGGCTAACTATCCCTCAAGATAGTTAAGTCTAGTTAAGTGAGAGCATTGTCTATAACTAGGCAAGAGACATCAATTTCTGAATCCTTTGCTAATGTGATTCCATTGAGATCTCATTGTTTCTAGCTTTCTATTGATATGTTATCATGATTGTCTTGTTATCTTCTTGCTTCCAACTTTACTATCATTCTTATTGCTATTTGCTTGGGATTTTGCACATGACGTTTCTTGGTATCAGAGAATAGATCCTAAATTCATGATGATTCTATGTGAATTTCATTGGATTTGATAAGTTTATTGCATTTGTAGTTTTCTTTTTGACAATTTCTAACTTTGAATTTTTTAGGTCTGTTCAGACCAATTTTCGACATTCAATTTCATTTTTCATTTCTATTTCGATTCAATAGGTTTTTAAGCTTTGTTTAGCTTTAATTTGCACCAATTTTCAAGGCATTTGGATAAGATATCCAAAAGTTATTGCACTTTTTTCAAAAGCTGTCAAAATAGGTGATTACGCTTAAGGAATCATATCAAGCTCTGATACCATGCTAGGCTGGTATCAAATAAAAGAATCAGAGATTAGTAATTACTGCTCTGATACCACGTTGGGGACCGTGAACGGATGTAGGTCCACGTCGAATCAATCAAATCACGATGATCCTACTATTGAATGAAGGCATCGATTCGATCGATTCTCTCAGTGCATGTACTACTGATAAATAAGTAGGCGAACACAAGATTAAACTCCCATGGATCCAAGTGTAGTATTGACTAAACCTACTTGTGCTGATTCTGATAGTGAAGTACTCGACATAGCAAAGTACCCTTATCATTCAGTAATAGGATCTTTAATGTATGCAATGCTATGTACTAGACCAGATTTAGCATACACTGTTAGCACATTACGTCAATTCATGTCTAATCCTAGGATCTCTCATTGGAAAGCATTAAAGAGAGTGATGAGATATATTCAGAGAAGTTTAGATCACATCTTATGTATGATGGAAATGCTATCTACCCACTCGTCTTGCGAGGCTATTTCGACTCAGATTGGGGAGGAACAGTCTCTACCAGAAAATCTACCTCCAGAGTCTGTTTCTATCTGGCAGGGGGACTGATTTCGTGGAACTCAAGGAAGCAAAATCCAGTTGTGCTTTCTTCAACAGAGACTGAGTACATCGTAGCATGCCAAGCTTCAAAAGAAACTGTATGGATCAGGTTATTACTTCACGACTTACATCACACTCAGTTCAATGCTACCACCATTCTGTGTGTCAACTTGAGCTGTATTTCACTGTCACTGAATCCCAGATTTCATGGCAAATCCAAGCACATAGAAATCCAGTATCATTTCATTCGAGAGAAAGTTTTCTCAGGGCAAGTGATCCTTCAATACTGCTCTAGAACAAAAATGGCCGCAGACATCTTCACCAAAGCGCTTCCTAGGATCAAGCACCAAAAGTTCTTCAATATGCTAAACCTGACGAAGATACCAAGGCACCAACCGTGACCTTAAGGGGGACTGTTGGAAATTAAGCCCACAGTTGCCTCCTTGGAATCATAACTTAGACAACCAATTTATTTGAAGGACGTCTACAACGGACTTCCGGCTGATCTCCAACAAAGAGTAACCAATCCCATCATAATTTCAAGTTCAGATGTTAAGTTTGATAACTTGAAGTCATTGAAGACTTGGCCATCTTCAAGGACCTCCACAAACTTGCATTTAGACTGTACTCTTGTTTTTGGGAGTATGAATTGATTTTTTAAGATCCTATTGGGCAATTAGAGCACTTAAAGCTGCGATTCTAGTCAACATAAACTTTTTATTAGATTCTTTTTGCATCTATCAACTGATTGTAATGGGAGAGCTGATCCGCAATATTCCTGCTCTCTTTTCTGTTCATGTTCTTCTATCTCCCTTGCCCCATCAGATTGGTGATCAAGCAAAGGCATGGAAGATCAAAGATCAGAAGGCCTTAGCATGTATCACACTCAATCTGGTCAACTCCCAAATATCCCACGTTACCACATGCAAAACCTCTAAGGATGCACTAGATTTGTTATCAAATCTCTATGAGACTCATGATGTAACCACTAGATTACATCTTAGAAGGAAGTTCTTTACTCTTAGCATGTCTAATTCTACTACAATCACTTCTCACATCAACAGATTCAATTTTTTATTGGATCATTTATTAGCTCTAGGATGTTCTATTCAAGATGATGATGCCGTTGTGACCTTGCTTTCTTCTCTTCCAAAATCATGTGATGATCTCCACACAACCCGACCTCACTCTTCAAAAGGTGATCCGTCATCTTCTTCCAGAAGAAATGCCGAGAAAGACTAGCAGCCTGTCCATCAAAGACAAATCCATGGATCTATACACCAAGAAAAAAGACTATTCCAAGGGCAAGAATCAAGTGCAGCAGCAATAACAGAAGCCTCACACTCAAGGTGAGCATGGTGGATCGCGCAAGAAGCTTTTTTGTAGATATTGCAAGAGAGCCAATCACAACATCAAGGAGTGTCATATCCGGATCTACAACGAGGCAAAGAAGTAACAACAACAACAGTAGCCAGACTCTTCCAACGCGGCGGAATTCAAGGAGCAAGATACACACTTGTTAATGGCTTACAGCAACAGCAACGAAGACTGTGATAGCTGGTACCTGGACAGCGGCACTACCCAACATGTGACCTCTCGCAAGGAATATCGCGTATGCAGCTTACAACAGAGATCAATTCATCTACCTCGAAGATTCAAGCACCATACACGTGGAAGACAAAGGAACAGTGAGGATCAACTCCAACAACGATCTATCCATTTGTGTTCCTAATGTCCTTCATGTTCCTCAGTTATCAAAGAATCTGTTGTCAGTCTCTAAGATAACTGATGAGAGCTACATTGTTACTTTCTCATCTAAGCAGTGTACAATACTCGAGGAAGATACTACTCTGACTACATGCACTAGAGTTGGAAATCTTTACATACTCTCTAATTTAGTTGCATTAGCTAGTATCTCTAATGAAAATGTAAACAACAATGCTGTGCTGTGGCATAGTCGATTTGGACACATGAATACAAGATTACTTTCTTATATGCATTGTAATAATTTAGTTGATGGACTGAATTTCTCTTCTTCTTTAGATAGGAAATCTTTCTTTTGTGAATCATGCATCTATGGGAAGCACTCTAGAAGCAAGTTTCCAAAATCACATTGCATCAATACAAAGCATGTATTGGATCTTGTACATAGCGATCTTTGTGGTCTAATGCCAACTTTGTCCTTAGGAGATGCAATCTATTTTATCACTTTCATAGATGATTATTCTAGATGGTCTACAGTCATATTCATTAAGCACAAATCTGAAGCCTTTGAATGCTTCAAGAGATTCAAGGCCATGGCTGAGACACAAACATCTACAAAAGTGAAGGCACTTCGAACTGATGGTGGTGGCGAATACATCTCTAACGAAATGTCAGACTACATGGCTGAACATGATATTAGAAGACAGTTCACCACTTCCTATTCACCTCAACAGAACGGGATTGCAGAAAGGAAGAATTGAACTCTTCTCAACTCAGCCATATCCATGCTACATCAAGCGCACCTACCTGCGAAGTTCTAGGCAAAAGCTACTACCACAGCCTGTTACGTGCAGAACAGATCCAGCACCAAAGCCATCAACAACAAAACTCCTTATGAAGTTTGGCATGGGCACAAGCATAGTGTCAGCCATTTAAAAATCTTTGGTTGTATATGTTTTGTTCACATTCCTAAACAACTTAGGAAGAAGCTGGATCATAGGACAAATAAATGCATTTTCATTGGCTATCCTGATGAACATAAAGCTTATAAAGTTTATGATCCACCCACCAATGTAGTATTTGCCTCTAGGGATGTAATATCTCAAGAACATACATACTATGATTTCAAACAACCATCGATAAACGATGCTATGTCATTTCATCCTATTTTACGTAGCATGGATTCTTCCAACGTTGATGTTTCTTCTACAGACCTTGTAGCTACAGCTACAGAAGTCGAGCAGCTGACAATACCTATCAATAAATGGATTCTCCAGTGTTTTGGAAACAAGAGATAATATCCTATAGTGATTATAGGACAGCTAGATGATCAATGGATCTCTAGAATATTAGATAAGGCAGTTAAGGGTTTTCTGGAAGGAAAAGCTGATGGTATGGGACATCAATAATTTTGGAAAGAAAATTGTAGGACTGTAAAGATCTGATGATCAATGGTGTGTTTTGGTACCTAGTCGCGATATGGGAATGAAGAAAACCATTCGATCAAATGTGGGGTATTTTGAGAAATTTTGAGGTATAATCAAGATCCCAATGTGGTATCTCATTATTTACAAAATCAGAGGCCCTCAAATCGATTGTAAATCCCTCATGCATGTCAAAATTACTCTGAGAATCAGCATGCAACTAATCCATGCAAACACAATACTACAAATTAGGGAAATGACTGGCATGCAATCAGAACAATTTCAAATTTTGCCTATTTTACTCACAAAATTGCAAAACTTCAGATGATCATAACTTTGGTTACAGGACACCAAATTGGGTGCTGTAAAGCTGAGTACAGAGGGAGACCAAGTGAACAAGATGCTTGTCACATCAACCTGCCACCTAGGCTTCACATGTGCTAGATCAGAGTGTCAGAAAATTTGTAGTAGGGCGCACTTCCACAAGAAAAAATCATGCAAAAACGTGAAAACACCCATTCTAGAACAAAATTGATGCTACCAACAATCTTAAACAGCAAATTGCACTTCCATGAAGCATTCATACTGATCCTAAGATGCAGTATAGGCTGAGAACGAAGATTTCTTGATTTGTAGAAGTCAAAATAGCTTCAAACTTGATGGAGATGGTGCATAAGCCATCGGCCATCAATTCACAGGTCTAATAGCTTGCTGGGAAGGTAAAAAGGAATGATAATCATGCTATAATTAATTCCAGAATGATCTCCTTATGAATTTGGAGAGATCCATCCCCCAAAAATCACCAAAAATGGTCATTTTTTGAACTTTTTTGACTTTCTACAAGTTCAATTGCTGGAATTCTTGGTTCTAACTTCAGGGAAAGCTTCAAAAGACTCTCCACTATTTCTTGCAAAGAATGTTGAATGATGCCGTAATATGTGTTGCATTTAATAAATCAAAATCAAAATCAAAACCAGAAAAAAAATATAATGTAGTAGCATGAAATTTTGTATTGTAATGAAATCTTACCATATAATGTGTTGTGTGATCTTCTCCCCATGCACTTTTGACTGTATCAACAAATTCACTGGTTGTTTTCTGCATCATTTGCACAATGTCATTATTTGAAAATTTATCTTTTTTTAAATCTTTCACCATGTTGTCGAGCTTATTCCAAACTTCTGCTTTGAGTAGGCGAGTTGAATCTTGTTAATCAAAATCTTGAGTTGCAGCTATTATTTCTTTCCCAATTGAGTATTGAATTCTAGATTCTTTTCCATAGTAGTTTGATAAAAATCTTCCAGCTTTAGAACCACCAATGCTCGGTTTGCATGGAATATTTTCTTATTTACTTGAAAGCTTATCGTTTTTTCTTATTTCTGCATGGCCTTTATGTAAGCCCGCTTTAGACAAAACGTCCTCTAATCTGGAAATGGCTTGCTTTGAAGATAATTCTGGCTTGGTATTCCATGCAAATAATATGTGAAGATATATTATTTTTTATATTATACACACCTTTGCATGCAATGTACAAATATGAACATAAAAAATTGGAATCGGTAGTATGGATTTCCAATTTAGATCTCTTGATATACATGTACTCCTTGTCATGTCTTTTGTTGTCTTCATGCAATATAGACAAGAGTGTTTTGAATTAGCTCCATGGGAGACATTGAACATACACTTTAACGTCTTTAGATCTCCTGCCAAATGCCATTCTATGTTGAATTTGCCAATGCTTGGAACATTAAGTGGAACTCCCTCCATGTGACTTTTGGTGAAAGTGGACACTAATATTTATTCGATGTGAAATGGTTCAAGGTAGTTTGAAGAGGGCAAGATGCAACGGAAAAATCAAATCCAAATGGATCTTTTGCGATTGATTCATCCAAAACATTGAGCTTGGAGTCTTTTGACACATTAGTGTTGCCTCATCATTGTGAGCAGGTGCACATGCTGTGAGCAGGTGCACATGCTGTAACGTTGGATTTTTTGCTCTCTTTGTTCAAATTATTATATTTATATTTAGTATATGTCATGTTTTTGATTTTATTGTAGGTGATTTAAGTATTTGATTTTTCAATATAATCTAGAATAGTAAATTTTCAAGTGTTTTTTCAACCATGTCACCCAAACAATACAAGGTGGTTTGCAATTGAAGTTGAAGCATGAGCATGACGAGTATTTGAGGGTGCGAATGTTGAGAATGAGATGGAAAACTTCATTTTGAGAGCAGAATATTTGACCATGAGATTGAGCTACCTAGAGATGTAGTAAATCTTCAAACCATACATAAAGCACCCACTTTCATAGATGTTGAGAATAGAAATTTTAATAGTCAGAATGATGAAATAAGCTTTGAAAGTGACAATGATGATGAAAATTATCTAAGAGGAGATGAATTACAAGATGTCGCTGATGAAATTGATTGTTGCAATTTTGAATAAAAAGATTAAATATGAGAGAGAGAGAGAGAGAGAGAGAGAGAGAGAGAGAGAGAGAGAGAGAGAGAGAGAGAGAGAGAGAGAGAGAGAGAGAGAGAGAGAGAGAGAGAGAGAGAGAGAGAGAGAGATGATTAAGTGACATGTGATGCTTTCAAATGATAGTTATTTAGCCAAAACAAAATCTCATTTTTGGTCAAGTGAATAGATTAGACATAGTTTGCTTCAAATTTATTTCTTTGAGACAATGTCAACCTCTTTATACTCGAGCTCGGCGAAGAGAGATGTACGGTTTCATGTTTTTTGGATAACCAAGAAATTTCTCATTTTTAAATGAATGTTACAAAAACACTAAATCACTAAAAGCACATGGGTTGATGGAATCACCACCACAAACTATGTCATGTGTTTCATCATAGTCAATCCCCTTTGATTGAGCATATCCCTTGGCAACTACTCTAGTTTTATACTTGTTTGCACTACCATCTTGATTAAGCTTCATCTTAAAGACCAATTATCAAGTAGTAACATTTTATTTGATGGAGGATCAATAATTTTACAAGTATCAATATCAGGAAATGCATACATCATGACAACAACATTCATCTTGGAGACTCTTGCTCACTCAAGAGTGAAGGCAAAGGAATAGTCACCATCAAACTCAATAATGGATCATCTAGACTTATCGAGAATTTCTTATATATTTCAACCTTGACCAAGAACCTACTATCCATTAGTCGAACTGTTGTTCTAGTCCACACTATCACATTCGGTGCAAATCAATATCTCATTTAAGGCAACAACTCAAATGTTCTAGTCAAAGGGTATAGAGATGGACATCTCTATACACTAAGTCATGAATGTGAAGAAAATCAGATCACAAAGACCTAATTATGCCCTTTGATATTTGTGCCATTGATTTATTCCATCCTTGAAGAGCATGATTGATCCAAAAACTTCACATCCTTGAAAATAGCTGCCACTCCATGAGGAAATCAAGATTTCTTGTTGACTCATAAGGAGCATAAAGATCCATCATCATGTTACCAAGATCTTTAAAATTAGATATATCGCAAGACTATGCACGCTAAAATAACAAAGAGTTTGCATCATATCTTTATGTTTAGTTTTCATGCTAATCTCAGATCTAATGAGGCTAGATATATATTATTATGGATATATAAGTGTCCTTGTTTAAGGATGATTCACTTATTCTCATAACATGTTTACAAATTGCCTCACAATATGTAAAAACACCATCATCCAACAAATGGATGAATTGAAAAATCCTACTTGCATAAAATCCGAGAGCAAGGAGATAGATATTCCACACATGAACTAATGGCATGATATCAAATGGAGAATCACAAATCATCACATTGTTGTATCCCATCAAAGCATCATAGTCATGTGGAATTATCTCAAGTCTACTTTGAGATTTAGGCACATCATCAAAGCAATTTGATTCATCTATCAAAGAAGTCATGAAAGTGTTATAGGTGGATGAGATAGTGCCTTCCCTTTGCATATTCTTTCTCATAAAAACAAGCCTTGATGGCTCTTCCTTCGATCTTGATGATCCCCTTGGTGTCTTTGGTTGTAGAGATTGATGCCCTACACCTTCTTCTTCACTTGACTTCTTGAGCCTTGAAAGATCCTTGACACCAAAAAAATTAAAAGCACTTCCATTCACACTTGAAACAACACTCTTGACATTAACCACGAAGCCAACATCCATGGATTTGAGATTTGAATTCTCCAATTTCTCCTCTTGAGAAACAAGCTCTCCCTTGGCTTCCATCACATCCAAATTGTGATTAGATCTCACAAAAGCCTACCATGTCTAATTCCTTTGGCAATGACATTTTCTTTCTTGATGATAAGGCAAGTGTTGCAATCAAACTTGACATCACATCCATTTTCAATCAATTGACTTACACTCAACAAATTTCTAGACATTGAAGGAACGTACAAGACATTTTGAAGCTTTGCTCTCCTTCTCGATTCAAGCCAAATAGGAATGGTTCCTATCCCATGAATCTCACATTTAGCACCATTTAATCATGAGCTTGATGTGCTTGATCTGTTGGTAGACGTACCCTCAAATGATACAGTTTGCCCTTGCATCTTCCTTGTGTGATCAACGTACTGGTGCTGGCTTCAACGAGCCCATCTTCGAGCTTTCAGGCTCTTCAACGTAGGACGAACTATTATTGTTCTCTCTTTTGTCTTGTGGCTGCTTGTTCCTCGAGTTCTGGTAGCAATCCATGGCTGCATGACCCTTCTTGTGACAATGGATACACTCAATCTTCGGATTGAGCCAACACGAATCGACAGTTTGTCCTGCGTCTACATCTTACACATGTTTTCTTGTCGCCATTCTGCTATTTAGGCTTTTCTTTGTTCTTCCAATCGAGTTGCTTCTACGTTGATACTACATTCTCTGTTTTAGCATTGTGTAATGAAAGGAACAAATTCTTCATCTTTCTGATAAAGGAGGTAAGGTCTCTGCCATCCCATCGCAGATTTGTCAACTGATGTTCAAGAAGCGTGATGTGGCTACGTGATTTTATCTGAAATCTGGTAAGCAATATATCCCACATCTCTCTTGCATTAGAAAGTGCCGCGAGGTCAAAGCTTCAGGCTATCTTCGATGGATGATGACAACACGGCTATTGCCTTGTCATTCTTCTCTCTCCATTCTTGTAGCTCTTTGTCGGTGGTTGTAGGCATCTCTTCGGTGCCATCTACCCAGGGCCATAGCCCTTCTCCCTTCAATATGAGAGAGGTCTTTATCTTCCATGCTAGGAAGTTCGACCCAGCTGAGTCGAGGATTGTGCAGATCTTTGATTGTATGCTGCTGATCGATGCCATTGCTCTAGTTTGTGTTCTTCAGCTGTTCTTCTGGTTTCTTGTTTTTGAATGCTTGTCTCTTGGATTTGATAGCTCTTTAGATATATCAGGTCTGGGATATGAGCCTGACGTGGCTCTGATACCACTGATGAGAATCTCCGGTGCTCAGACATGAATTGTTTCGCTTTGATACCACTGATGAGAAGAGTTCTTACAGAAACAAACCTAGATGAAATTCGATTCTGTCCTCGGGTCTACTGTCTTTTGTGACAAAATCTACAATCCTCCAAGGTGTGGACATACATTGCTGACCAACGTATAATTTGCTTATGCATTCAACAAGATAAAATCAGTATGCGAAAATAAAACTGAAACCAGCCGATTACAAACTTATAACTACCAGACAATAAATCATTCGATCATGTTCAAGACAAGGAAAAAAAAAACTCATCTGCATAAACATCTACTATATTGTTAGAGAATTCTTTAAGTGTTGTTGTGACAGACCACACAGCGCGTCGGCACGAAAGAAACTCTGTCTTTTGCGAATCAAAGCTTATTGGTGCTTACTAGCAGACTACTTGAACATTAGCTTTACGATCTCCATGTCAGCATGCATTGGTATACTACCAATCTATTGTTTTGCTACATCTTCTTAATTAATAATTAAGATCTACATGTATGTAGAGAGGAACGACTGATAAGACATGTCCCAATGGTATCCTGTCAGTCTCTGGAGGATGACGTCCTCATGGTACTTCCTCGATCTCATTTGTACTTTGACGCATGGAGATCCGCCGCCCCTTAAGTCTTCGTGTCTTCTTCTCCCTCTTTGGCCTTGTCAGTAGGTCGCCTTGGGTCCACGAACCTTTTACCTTCGTGCTTCGTGTGACCTTCAGGTCAACGAACGTTTGATCGTCGTCTTCATATCTTCGATCCTTGAAACTTTTCTGTTTGCGTCCACGCAGTTTCCTTGTTTTCCTTCTACCTTGAGCTCTAAAGCTATCATAGCTTTGTGGCCAGAAACAATTTATTTCTTCATGAATCAATGTGATTTTTGTATATCTTTTGATCTTAAGATTAAAATAGATAAACTTACACATAAAAAAAGAAAGATTGTTGTTGATTATATTTATTGATTTGCCTTTGATTGATTGATTTGTAGAATACAAAGGATGATAGTTTTTGGAAAGAAAGGGACTTTGTTGAAGACAAACAAATGAGGTATGTGGTCAATCTTTATATGGAGATTTTGTGATTTCATTTAAATAAATGGTTTGTTAAATTTCAATGGTAATTTTGTAGTATATGTTTTGTTCTTGATACGAGATTATACAAACTTTGACATTATAGGAATAAAGAGCTATATGCGAGTTACTTAAATTGTGTTTATAAAATAATGATGGTTTTAACAAGATCATAATGCAATTATAGATGGTGAACAATAAATGAAATATAAATGAGTAAAAGTTAAAACAAACAATGCAATTATAGACAATAATTAAAATGTACAACAATAATCGATAGACATAGGTGATGAAACAAAAATCATATATATATATATATATATATATATATATATATATATATATATAATCTGATCCTTTGAAAAAAGTACATTGAGTTTTGTTTGTAAGAAAGGGCTTGAAACAAACTCCCTTCCTTCCTACTTGCTAGATCAAGGCTAAAAGAAAAACATTAAACATTAAACCTAAAACAAGCAAAGACTCCTTAATTGTCATCGTCTAAATCTGAATCTTGTGTGGAAGCTTGTCTTTCACTCTCACTTATGGACATCTCCTCTTCCGCTTCCGCTTCACCGGCTTCTTCACCCGACCCCTCCTCTACATAAGATGTCGAACTTCTCTACACATCACAAAAAAAAAAAAAACAGAAGTTAATAGCAAATAAGTAAAGTAAATGAAATTCATTAACAGAAAAGAAAAACTAATAAAAATGATTACTAAATAATGAAAGCAAATGAGATTAATGTAGCAATAATTTACCATAGAATGAATGACTTGTCGAGCAAAAGATCCACCTCTTGCTTGAAGTCTATATTCTTCATTGATCAAGGTCTCTTGAAGATCAATCAAACTTGGAAAAGTTCTTTGAATGGCAAGACTTTGTTCAATGTTAGCATCCAAAAAACCATTAAGAATAACTTGAACAAGATCTCCTTCCTTAATGCTCTCATCAATGCAAGCTAACTCATCGTTCAAAGCCTTCACTCTCAAAACAAAAATATTTGGACTCTCTTCATTCTTTTTCAAACTTTGAAAGATTTGTCTTCTTAGAGTCAACAATTCGTTGGTAGCATTCATCTTTATCATGTGTAGAGCTCTTTTAGCTCTCTTGTCATACCTTAATTGTTCTTGTTGTGTTGTTGGCCTCTCCTCAAAACCTACAACAATATCCAAAACATCATTCATCTCAAGAAGTGATTCCATTCTCACTTTTCACAATGAATAGTTGCTTGAGGTAAGCTTATCATTGCCTTCCAACATGTATCCACTTGATGTAGCCATGTTGCAATGACTTGATCCTTATCTTTCAACTCTTTTGAGATACAACAAATATTTTCAAAAAGAAATCACAAAGATATGGAACCTCTCGATTCTCTTCTAACACTTATATCTAGCAAATTAGCACATAGAATGTAGAAATCTTGATCAACCTATGATCTATCCTCAATCTAATGACTTTTGCCACTTCCTAAGATTTGAAACACACTCTAATGAAGTTCGATAACCTCACAAAATAGAGATCCAATCAAAATTAGGGTTTTGACAAAATCACAAATAATTGAATATTTCAAATTGTATATGCAATTGCCAAAAACTTGATATAAAATCTTGTAGTCTCAAGTGATACCTTCCTAATACATCAAAAATCGGCTATTTCCAGCAAGTATGGTGTGAAATCAGAATTCCTCAAGTTCATTGACCTAAATTGAGTTTTGACCTACAAAAGATCCAATCTACATATGCAACAAACTCGATTTTTGAGTAGAAGTCAATCTAGCATGCTCTAGCATTGGTATCTCCTCCAAATCTTTGATAAATGTGGTTAATCCTTTCAGAATCTACAACACAAGCTTTGATACCATGTGAAGAATTTCAGATCATTTAAGATTCAAATCTAATAACCTGATCTTTGGTTAGAAATAGATCAATCCTACCAATGTTGCCAATGTAAAAGTAATCAAAATCTACTTAATAAAAGAGATGCAAACTCATAAGAACCTGATCAAACATCAAACATATGATATGATGAAATTGTTGTCCATACAAAAATAGTAAGCTACTGTATTTCACACGTGTGGATCCAAAAATAACATAAAATGAACATTCTACACACAAGATTACAAGATATCACAAATATAGTGCACCAATGGATTGACGAACCCAAGAGAACTCATGTATAAGCATGGAGATATATATATATATATATATATATATATATATATATACAAGACCACACTTAGTTCTTCTTGACAAAGCAAGACTGAAACTCTTTAAAGCCTTTATTCATAATCCAACAAGGTAAAGTACAGCTGAAAAGTAAAATAAAGTACTGAAAAACACCATAAAGCATAACCACTTTCAAGACGTTCAGCTGATACCTGCCATCATCCCACAAAACAAACCGCTCAAGTTAGTTCAACGAGGAAGAACGATAGTTGTTGTTCATGTCCAAAAGAAGTTATACTACTTAATAGCTTTGAATAGCATTTTAAAACATAGTCCAGTCTTCCCAAACACACAATGTTTTAGCGATAGACCAAGCCGTTATATCACCGTATAAGAGCGAGTGCCATACTGATCAGCTTACGGTCAATTGGTCCGTATCAATTCGTTTTAATCAAAGAGGAGTATGAAAAGTTTAAACCTTTAGGAGTTTTATTTAGCCAAAAAACTTGGTGTGAACACGTGTGCTGGCATCAAAGCAAATTCATGCTATACTGACCCAAAGGACCCTTACAGCGTAAGGTATGTCACGCACTACTGTCCCTACTCTTGAGCATATCCATGCTTTCCAGCTGTATCTCACCAAGAGTCTAAAGTAACACTAACAGAGGTAAGGTGAAGTGTTGCCATGAATGTTATATTGGAATGACATAACATCTACGGTATCAGGACAATGTATAGGAAAGATGTGATTAATATTGTGTAAGAGACTGCCAATGTTTACACTGGATAGTAGGGCAGATCCATGTCATTCTACTCCCTTAGTATAAACTATGATTCTTACGCATATTCATGTTGTCTAAGATCATATTATTGGAATCCTTATTGTTACTTTTGATGACCAAATCTTATTTCACGGTACTTTTTAGTTTAGATTTGAGTGTGGTCTTATGTCATTTCTTTTTTTCAAAGAAGGGAAACAAAAAAGAGAAAAGAAAACATAAGAGAAAGGAAAAAGTATATTTGTGTAGAATGGTATACCATAGACTATACGGAGCCGAAACTACCATACTTACCGAAGTTGCAAAGAGTTTGTTTAAACTCGGAAAGCGAGTCCAAAAAAATTTCCAAGCGTGCAATTGTGTGTCCGATTGCCTGACAGAGGTGCGAGCAAATCCAGTAGTAGTGGAGGTAGCAGGGTCTCTCTTGGAGAGCATTCTCGTCTAGCCTCGAGGCTCTGAAGTGGAAATCCAACAACCATGGTCAAGTGTTCTCGAATGAGCCAACACTCATGAAGTGCATGATATACTTGACTGGAATCGCAGCTCTGGAATGGTGAGTTGACAACTATATCACGTGCTCTGGAATGGGCTAGCAATGATGGTGAGCATCAATTCTCTCTTACACAAGTAGCAACTATCTTCTCAACCCTTTATCAACTCCCAATATGATCAAATGGAGGCCCTCCATTTTATAAGCATTTCCCAAAGGCTCCCCTTCACAGTGCCATCTTCTTATTCTTCACACCCTTCATGCCCATACTGCCATGTGTCATGCTCCCTTGAAGAAGTACCATGCATTGATGTCAGAAGTGACTTGAGGTGACACCCATCCTTTCCAAAGATAGTATGAATCATAGGGGTATGGAAGTACCATGTGTGTGAACCACCTCCCTTTATGGCACTTGTGGGTGATATAAATAGTAAATACTTCACTTACTTACCATTCTTAATTGAGTAGTCCTTGTGGTCAACACCTACTATGTATAGGTAAGATATTTTTGTTAAGCACTTTTTGGCCTCCACTTGTATTTTTCTTTTGCGTGTCTGTGGCCCATGGCTCAAGCTGTCGAGGTGCCGTTTTGACTTGCAATTACCTATAGTTTTGTTACAGTTTCCCTGACCTTGTCCCATAATTTCCGACCGTTTGTTGCGAGTTGATTTTTCTTGCTGGGTGATGCTAACCACAAGGATGTTGTCTTGAATTGCTCTCTTCCGAAAGGCCATTGGTTGAGCCTTTAGGATCCATCTGCAACTGGTTGGTCTTCACTGCAACATCTTCAAGTAAGCTGGTGTCTTCATACCTGCATCAAACCCACCCGTGACCTATGTGGCAAATGCTCCCACGCCCATCAGATTTAAAAGAATGCCCATATGGAGGGATATGCAAATGCAAATCTCAAAGTTGGTGGTGGGATGGTATGGATGCAAATGATCAGTATCGTGTCTAATGTTATGCCATGTGCGTGTGTAAATGCCTTAGAGATCTATCAACTCAGAGAGATCAGATCTAGGTCTATGAAGTCTCAAAAATTCATTCGCAACGTGGATATTCAACATCTGAATCTTGTAATTAAATTCCTATCTTCTGATCTGATGAAATCTGTGCTGCCCATCAAAATATTCCACTTCTGTTGATGATCATAGGTTGACTCATAATATCATTGTGTCTTGCAAATAACAAGCCTCGGTCATAATGGATCTATATGAAAATTTTAAGTGCAAGTGGTTGGAATATTTTGATCGAATGTATGATCCGCTAATTGATGTCCACTATGAACGAGATCTATGCATGGAATCTAAATAATGAGCTAGAGGAGATCTAGCTCTATTTGAGCTTGCCTACTAATCGAATCCAATCAAGTATAGCCCCCGCTGCAATGTTTCCATTTCCAATTTTTCTCTCTAATCCCCCCATATGCTTCTATGTCAGTCAAACGTATGAATAATGCACAATGCCCTATGCAGCTCAGAGTATATGCAGAGTGCATGGATATGGATGCATTCATTCAACCGTGCAATCAATTTGTCCAATCACATCGTGACTATATGATGCAAGTGCAAAGGTGGTGGGTGCAAATGCTTTTGACTCTTGGATCATCTGGTTTCTGCACTCCAACAACAGTTAGTGCATACAACAACAATAGTTTTTTTTTCTAACATATAGATAGGGAGAAATTCACCAAACAACAAGATTAGCAAAACAGCGAAATGAACAAATGAAAATAAAACATAAACTTCTTATTTTCCCTTATCCCATAAGTAAAATCAAGGATAAGGGTGTGGCCTGTTATCGCATCATCTACCCAACATCGAGCTTGTTATTTGGGTATTCATCCTCTCTAGTAGATCTATCATGATGTATAGGGTTAGGGGCCAAAGAACTCCGATCTCTCATCCGATGCATGTGATTCTCATGTATATCTGGACTCCATAGTAGAAATGAGAGATCTATACATGTAGCTTGGAATATTATTCCGGCCATATCATAGATTTCCTCACCCTTGGTCCTATCCATGGTTGGGGTATTTCTTACTTTACCTTTGAATCCAAACTTGAAATTTTCATTTTCAACTTCAGAATCATAGCCCATTATGTCATCCACCCAATCGAGTGTATCAACTAGCATCTCTTGGGTTCCTTGGGTAGGGTCTTGGCATTCAGTCTCACCATTGTGTATCAATGTACTGATGCTCACCATGGTGACATGATCGTCGAATAGGTCATGTTCAATATCAAAAGTCGTGGAATCTGGATCGATATTCATAGGGTCGGTCCACACTGGTTCTTCTATTTTCTCCCAATTTGAGCTACCATTTATGTTGCCCTCGTCTGGAGGTACAACTTCAATTAGCTGATTGCTAAATATTGTTGGTATTGTCTCCTCAGACTCAGTGGACTTCCCAAGACTCACCTGCCATTCATCTCTTCCATCCACTCTTTTCTAGGGGGGTCTATTCGTAACTCACTTTGGGTTATCTTCAATACGCTCGCCCTAGCCTCTCTGGGTATGAGTGTGCTTTCTGAGTGTGTCAGGGGCCTCTTGTCATTGGTCTCATCTTCTCTATCCTGAGGGGTTACTTTAAGGTCTGTAGGTGGTAAATCTCTATCAGCCTCGCCTTGGGTATCGTAGTATTGTAGCTCACAACTGGGTGGAACTGTCTTATAATTTCCTTGCTGGTTTAGCTTTTGAAGAATAGACGACCCTATCATTTTTTTGGCATTCTTTCTCATTAACGGGGATAGTCTAAGCAATTGCCACAAAGTTACTTCTATGTTCGGATCATCTGAATTTTTTGGTAGACCTACACTTCCTACGTCACTACTTAAGTACACCCATTTTCTCCGGTGGTGTATTTTTGCTTTGGTCCTTGCGGCTCTAGGCGATAGCCAAGTATTGGCGATCTCCTTTCCCAAGCAAATCCTAGGAGGCCGTTTTCCAATCATTTTTTCCTAGATACTTTCGTTAGCAGATTCATGATCAATGATGTTTCTGGGTTGCACAAGTGGAGTTACCTTGGCTAGAGCCCTCAAGACGGTTCTTTCTAAAGGCATTGTAACTGATGGCTTTTCTTGGGGCATTCTCTTTTGGGTTTTGTTTATCCCTTTCTCTGAAGGGGTATAGCTAGGCACTTTTTGAATGTGCTGGATAGTTTTGTTTGTGTTTTGAATTTTGGGGTCCACGGGGCTAGGCATGGGAGTGCATGTATCTAGATTTTCCACCTGCCCTTGACATTTTTGTCCTAAACGACCATCAATTTGGTAATAACCATAGATCATCTTTGGACAATCCTAACTAAGATGAGTTTCTTGACAATGTTGACAACTTGGTAGTGTAGGTACATCTAATGGGGTCTGTTGTTGGCATTTCAGAATGTTTATGTCTGAAGCAAGTGTAGAGATTTTTCTGTTCATAGTACCCAGATAGTTTTCCAACATTTCTCTCACATCATCCAAGTCTGACTTGGGTCTCGTATGCTCACGCCCCATGTCCATTGGTACATGGCCAATTTGGGAAACAGGTTGCACTGGGAGTCTATCTGGATTTCTTTGCGGATAGCAACTTGACGAGGTTCAACACTTACTGATGTAGTGGATGCAAAAGCATAGTAGGGTGTCTTCTTGCAGCTGGACTGGTTTTCCACATGTTATTACTGTGGTTTACCCAGCTATGATACCAACGTCTGGCGACCCCGATCAAGGTAGTTGTGAAAAACATCATCTCATGATGCGGGTCCATAATGTGGTTTATGAAGCATGCTGTCCAAAAAGCATCAATGTGTTCCTCGGCACTCTCAGAGGGGAGCCCATAGAACTCTGGTGTAGATCCACTTAGTGTGGGTAGTGCGCCCACGGTCGGGGGCACCACGATCAGTTCTATGGGATGTCTTGCCATGGTGCCTACTGGAGTGATTCCGAAAAAGTGCCCTAATTAGTCATGCGCAATCGATCTATCCTACCGCATTTTAGATATTCTTCTAGGCCTAATCCTACTATCTACTAAGTCGAATCTCTTCTGATCAGACCCTGCATGGGTCCAATCCTGATCGTGCATCCCTTGTGCGTTTCCAACAACATTATTTCAGGTGGCCATGTTTCCTGCAATACCCACACACAGTGGTGGAATAATTCCTGTTCAAATGATCCCCTTGGCAGAACCGACAAACATGTCTAATGTGCGTAGGTGACCTTTGGTTGACTAAGTTCAGCCGATGTTTAAATTGGTCTATTTCTACAACCAACGCTGATACCCTATCATTCATATGTAAGATGCCATCTCTTAACTCTTTGACTAGTTCTCTCGCTTCGTCATTAGGATTTCTAGGAGATTCCAGTAAAGCTTCTCGTCTTCGTACTAATCCCCATAACCAAGACAAAAATTCAATTGTTTTCAGGTAGAGGGTCCCCATCTGGCTTGATTACTTGGGCATGTAACAAGGTTGGACGTGCGGCTGACGGTATTCTAAATAGCATGCCCGTAATAGTGACAAGGTGGTGTGTGGGATCAGCACACATCACTGTGTGATGCTAACCACTTGACTGTAATAGTGGCTTTCTGAAACTGGTAGCTTGTCCAGACATGCTAGTGTGCAGCTGGCGTGCTATAAGTATATGACAATAGTCAACAATACTTGTTAGGGTCTAGGACTAGAATGAAATCTGGTCATGAGTCTATGGGTGAATAGCTTCCATTTCAAGCAATGATCAAGTTTTCAAGTTCGGCTCCCGGCAGACGCACCAATGATAGGGGTCCACAGTGTGGAGTTTACAAGATAGCTAAACGTAGAATCACAAGACTAGTTAACGCTAATCAACTAGTTAGTCAGTCTCTATCGTTGCCACTCGTTTTAGCTGGGCGTGAAGTCTACGACTCCAAGCTCGTTGAGCTGCCAGCTGGCAGTGCAAAAGATTCTTCTTCGTTTGTTTCGTAATCTCCTGTTTGCTTTCGTTCTTTTCGTTTCTTTCGTAGTCTTTCGCTTTGCGCCCCTGGTTTGCGATCCTGGAGGTGTATTTACGATTCACGAATGATTCGCGAATCGTTCGTGCTTCGAGTCAAGGGATGTTGACTGTCGCGAATTGTTCTCGTTCGACCTTCGTTCCTTGTTCGTGTTGCGACTAAGCTGCAGGAGTTCACCATTTTTGACAGGTGATAATCCTAGCTCCATGGCTTCCCTCCCCTAGCTTTTTCCATGTAGTGTGAACACGTTCCTTCAGAGTTTAGGATCTTAAATCAATCATATGACTGTGCGTAGTAAAAAGGGTGGTGCTTACAATTTCGTAAGATGTCTCTGAGCACTCAATCAACAATTTTAAGGCACACGAAATGAGGCTAGTACACACACACCAAAATAGAAATAGGATGTCATCTCTGTGTTACTTGTCGTGCAACGTGGGGTTGCCAGTTATACGCGCCGCCTTGTTTGATGGACGGTGATATTTTGCCAATCGCCAGGCCTAGGTATTTCGCTAGGCAGTCGCGACGATGGAGGTGACTATACTGACCCCTAACCCAGGTGGTGTATTTCAACCACGTACGGTGACGACTCACTCTTTTATTTCAGAGCGGTCGGGCCAATGACTCAAGTACACAAAAACTGACTAATTGCCAAGTACAATGTCAAATGGGATTTTGCAAACTAAGCATCATGCATGTAAAGCTTTCAACCTTCAATAGTTACGAACATAATATGAGAGGCCGCAATCAGCATACTAGCGAAGATGGTCATCATTAGGCAAACTCATACCAAAGAAAACGGAGTCAAGCCAAACTCGAGTTATACTATACTAGCAATGCTAACAACATGTAAAACATAAAGTCGAGCCTCATAACCCAAAAATCACAAATGAAATTGAGTAGCAAAACCACACTTCAAGAACATGAGAATTATACCTTGCGTGGGGAAAACCGGTTTGCTTTAAAGAGAACTGCCGAGTCATGAGGCTGATTTGTTGTTAGTTCGTGTGAATGGAAGAGTTAACACCTAGTCAACTGAGCTAGGCCTTCGCTAAATCTGGGTCCGTTGTTGACTGTGCTTGGTGTCATGATAAGTCCCCCAGCTCTCGGGGTCTTAAGCATCCATAGCAGAAAACGGGCAGCACCCTCTCGTATAAGGCCCATCCTTTAGACATGCCCGGAGGCGCTGCTGCTGATCCAGATCATCCGCCAGATTCGGGCCATCAGAACTCGGGGCATAGAGTAGAGGTATGCCGCGGATATGAAGATATTAGATGGATGGAAACGACCCTCAATTAGCATACATCTACAATAACATACATCTACAACTGTAGAGACTGGACGTTCTGCTCAATAGTTGAGTGTCATCAGGAATACATGTCCAGAATGTGCAGGTCCACATTGTAGGAGGCTCGCAATCAGACGTCTACTGGTTCTCATCAGCAGGTGCTCTTCTCCCCATCTCCGGCATTCCGAATCAATCTGTCTTCTGGAGTTTCAGCGAACTCCTGCTCCACAGTTCTTGGTCAATAGCTCAGGTGGCCTCAGTGTATTCTTGATGATGAAAATGGCCCGTGAAGGAAGAAACCAGGGTGATCTTATTGAAACGCCTCCTCGGACAAGCGGTCAGAAATTATTGTTAATGAGCACGAGTTTGCAAATTATATCACTCCTCTCTTGATCTGCAAGGCCATTATTTGCAATGCCATAGCTCTGGCTCTAGAAATGATCAACACAGTTATTGCCACATTCATCCTAGCCAGGGACTCAACATACAGTGATCTGACGCCATGTAGGTGCAGCCGTGCAGTAGATGCTATAGATTTGCCATCATCTTGTGTTTTGAGATATAGGAAAGTGCCAAAAACAGCGGCTACTGGTGCGATTCTGAACGGAAGAAGCTACAAAAGAGGTGTGAGAGCAGCGATTTCACAATTACTTTAAGCTTTGGCCAGAAAAGATGAAACTCGCATCAGGAATTACCCATAAATGCCTAGAAAAGGCAATAAAAATTGTAGCAGCCGCTTGTAGGAGTGTTACACAGGTCGGCGAGTCCAAAAAAATTTCCAAGCGTGCAACTGTGGGTCCGATTGCCTGACAGAGGTGCGAGCAAATCCAGGTAGCAGTGGAGGTAGTAGGTAGGGTCTCTCGTGGAGAGCATTCTCGTCTGGCCTCGAGGCTCTGAAGTGGAAATCCAACAACCATGGTCAAGTGTTCTCGAATGAGCCAGCACTCATGAATTGCATGATATACTTGACTGGTATCGCAGCTCTGAAATGGTGAGTTGACAACTATATCATGTGCTCTGGAATGGGCTAGCAGTGATGGTGAGCATCAACTCTCTGTTACACAAGTAACAACTATCTTCTCAACCCTTTATCAACTCCCAACATGATCAAATGGAGGCCCTCCCTTTTATAAGCATTTCCCAAAGACTCCCCTTCATAGTGCCATCTTCTCATTCTTCACACCCTTCATGCCCATACTGCCATGTGTCATGCTCCCCTTGAAAAAGTACCCTGCATTGATGTCAAAAGTGACTTGAGGTGACACCCATCCTTTCCAAAGATAATATGAATCATAGGGGTACGGAAGGAAGTACCATGTGTGTGAACCACCTCCCTTTATGGCATTTGTGGGTGATATAAATAGTAAGTACTTCACTTACTTACCATTCTTAATTGAGTAGTCCTTGTGGTCAACACCTACTATGTATAGGTAAGATATTTTTGTTAAGCACCTTTTGGCCTCCACTTGTATTTTCCTTCTGCGTGTCTCTGGCCCATGGCTCAAGCTGTCAAGGTGCCGTTTCGACTTGCAATTATCTATAGTTTTGTTATAGTTTCCCTGACCCTGTCCCATAATTTCCAACCGTTTGTTGCGAGTTGATTTTGCCGATTTTTTCGTGTGTCGTTACTGGCGAGCACTCATGACTTGGGGTTTCTTCAAGGCAACCGGTTCCCTGAAAAACACAGTAGGCAATTTTTCATTAATAAAAGTAACGGAGTACATTGAAAATTTGCTCGGCAGTGTTGGCTAGTATAATCGGGCCAATTCTAAGGCCGTAAACTATTCTATGGGCCATTTCTAAGGCCTCAAAATTTGCTCTAACAACATTTTGGGCGGACTGGGGCCCATTTCTACGGGCAACTGTGTGTCGATTTTACCATAATAGCCGGGTTTTACGTGCCGGTTTTTATACAAAATTGTGAAATTGCTCTAAAAATAGCCCGATTTTTCGTGCGAAAATATCGCCTAACAACATATTGCTACGGAGAGTTACATAGAAAGCACTTACAAGACATCTTTCGCCTATGCTAGTTAACTTGCATTGCAGAGAACTAGTTGGTTACATATCTTGCAAAAAATGAGCAGTGGGTTCAAGAATGAACCAAGCAATATTATGACGAGGCCGGAGTGAGGCTACAGAATGAGATATAATTAGCTTCGTATTGTGAGATCAAAAAGACCGATACACACTATTAAAGAGAGCGCATTTGTCAGAAATAAACTTAAAAGTGTCTATCTTACCATCGCTGGTTGGAGGAGGATGTTGATGTGAAAAAGTATGTGAAAAGATAGCACAAGTTTATGGTCCATCGCTGGACAAACAATCACGGATGATCTTAGAGTGTAAGTACATGAAAAATAGATGGCGCAAGGTAAGTATGTGCATAACGGTGAGTATGTGTAAGACCAATCATGCATAAAGTATCCATCGTTGGATAGAACACAAGCATATACATTGTCAACCATAAATTATGCAATAAACAACGATCTTGCGCTGGACAGCGCCCAACCTATACTCAAAAAGTGTGAGCAAAGTGTGCATAAATGAGGCAGCCCTCCATCGTTGTCTTCTAAGTAGTATAGAGCAAGTTCTTTCTTAGAAAAATGGTCACTATATCATTGTTATCACCTGCAATATCAGAGAATTATCACATAAATGAAACTATCCATTCTGCCTATTGAGGCAGAATGGATGGTTTCAATCATCAACAAGTATCATTGTTGTCCATCGCTAGACTTCAATGTATTCTTAACCTATCACATTCGCTTTGCAACTTGGAGTGATGAATAGCATCGAGAAGCAGAAGGTAATGAGAGTATCCTTAGCAAGAGAGTAGAACAATTATGAGAGAAGTGTAAAAGAGAAGAAGATACATATATCAAATCGCTGATCCGTAGGCAGGTAGGGCGCACTTCTAGCGAGTGACAGAGGAGCAAAACTTCTTCACCGGTGTTGTAGAGCAAAAGGGTTGAAGAGAGCATGCACTTATAGTGTCCAGTAAGGTAGTAACCTGGAAGGAGCGAGTGGGAGAGGAAAATTCCATTTCCCTCCAATTTATTTTAAACAAACCAAACCATTTCTTAAGATAAATCTTTACCCAATCAATTGTCTCTAGCAAATCAATCAAGCAAAGAATCTTATCCTTAGGTCTAGCAGAAGCACATGTAGCCCTATCAGTGTTAATAATAAATCTATGTAACTCAACGACCTTCTTCATACAGCAAATAATAGTCTGTATAAAAAGGTTAGGTGGAGGTAGGGGCTCCCCATAACCCAAAGTTGCAGCTTCTTGAAACCATCCTATGGACTAAAACTTAAAAAATGACCTTTGTTAGCTTATGAATCGAATAAAAGATAAGAGCTTCAGTACTATCCCAACCAAGGAATAGTCGGATTTACACCACCAGGATGCAAGAGAGAGAGATACAAGGCCGCACTTAGTTCCTCTTGACAAAGCAAGACTGAAGCTCTTTAAAGCCTTACTTCAAACTGCAACAAGGTTAAGTGTAGCTAAAAAGTAAAATACAGTACTAAAAAGCACCATAAAGCATAACCACTTTCAAGATGTCCAACTGATACCTGCCACCATCCCACAAAACAAAACCGCTCAAGTTAGTTTAGTGAGGAAGACAGGTGTCATAGCTGAATGACAAATGTTATTCATGTCCAAAAGAAGTTATATTACTTAACAACTTTGAATAGCATTTTAAAACATAGTCCAGTCTTCCCAAACACACAATGTTTTAGCGATAGATCAAGCTGTTATATCACCGTATCAGGGCGAGTGCCATACTGATCAGCTTACGGTCAATTGGTCCATATTAGTTCGTTTTAATCAAAGAGGAGTATGAAAAGTTTAAACCGTTAGGAGTTTTATTTAGCCAAAAGACCTGGTGTGAACACGTGTACTGGTATCAGAGCAAATCCATGCTATACTGACCCAAGTTACCCTTATAGTGTAAGGTATGTCATGCACTGTTGTCCATACTCCTGAGCATATCCATGCTTTCCAGTTGTATCTCACCAAAATTCTAAAGTAACACTAACAGAGGTAAGGTGAAGTGTTGCCATGAATGTTATATCAGAATGACATAACATCCACGGTATTAGGACACTGTATAGGAAAGATGTGATTGATACCGCGTAAGAGACTACCAATGTTTATATTGGATAGTAGGGTAGATCCGTGCCATTCTACTCCCTAAGTATAAACTATGATTCTTACGCATATCCATGTTGTCTAAGATCATATTATTGAAGTCCTTACTGTTACTTTTGATGACCAAATCTTATTTCACGGTACATTTTAGTTTAGATTTGAGTGTGGTCTTATGTCGTTTCTTTCTTTCAAACAAGGGAAACAAAGAAGAGAAAAGAAAACAAAAGAGAAAGGAACAAGTGAATTTGTGCAGAATAATGGTATACCATAGACTATACGGAGCCAAAACTACCATACTTACCAAAGTTGCGAAGAGTTTGTTTAAACTCAAAAAGCGTACCTAAATTGTTGTAGATGTAGCTTCTTGAGAGGCAGCCATAGTAGTTCTTAAGCGAAGGAGTTCTTATTCTTTTAGATCATAAAGAAGCCAAAAAACCTTGGAGTGAGCATATTGCTACGGAGAGTTACATAGAAAGCACTTACAAGACATCTTCCGCCTATGCTAGTTAACTTGCATTGCAGAGAACTAGTTGGTTACATACCTTGCAAAAAATGAGTAGTGGATTCAAGAATGAACCGAGCAATATTCTGACAAGGCCGGAGCAATGTAATGAGGCTACAGAATGAGATATAATTAGCTTCGTATTGTGAGATCAAAAAGATCGATACACACTATTAAAGAGAGCACATTTGTCAGAAATAAACTTAAAAGTGTCCATCCTACCATCACTGGTTGGAGGAGGATGTTGATGTGAAAAAGTATGTGAAAAGTATCGCTGGACCACAGACAGTCACAGATGAAAATATTACCACTTTTAAACAACATAACCATTCATCTCAAGGACTGGCTGTAATGCATGAGATTTTAGAAAAGCGTGTGTTGCCTCAACCACATTAGATACAACATACGTCAAAGGAGGGCATTGTTCTTTGCAAGCACCATCTCCATCTCAGTATGCGTAAATGTGACCTCTTTAAAACAATAAACTCGCGACTTACAAACACTAATATATCCACAATCTCAAAGCCCACACTCTATTGAATGTGGAGATGAGAGTTTCGACATGTGAAGACTCCAAAAAGACAAAGAATGTCTAAATGCAAGACATGCGATGACCTCAAAAATGTGATACAGACAACTATTGACATTAAGATATGTGATCGCTATATTGCATTGAGAGGTCGGCACTTGCATCATATTTTTTTATTTAAGAAAGCTATATGTGTACTGGAAAGAAGAGTCGAGATCACATCCAGAGCAATCTTTGTGTCTCATTATTGATGGAATGAATCAAAATACAACAACATTATCCCGTTTAAGGAAGACTCCTCCCAGATTGAAAAGCAGTCATTTTTTGAAGACTCATATTTGTGGAGTGCTGATTCATGGATACAAATTGTTGTGTGATGTATGGATAGATACTTTGCATCTTCATGATAGTAACCAAGTTGCTACATCAATAATGTGAAAAATAAGAAAGGTAGATGCATCACGTGGTACTTTGCCTCTGATCTTGCACATATATACAAGCAGACAATTGTTGGAGAGAAAATAAGAATAAGTTCATTTTTTGTCTTTGTTCTATGTTAGTGGCACAAAATATATTTCAAATAGTTGAGATGGGATTTCTAATGATTGGCCACACACACGAGGACATTGACCAAGTTTTCAGTGTCATATCTAGAGCATTAAAATCTAATTCTGTTCTTACAATGTCAGATATGCTAGCAAGAATTGGTCAAAAGATAGGTGGCGGTCGTATTGAAACAACTGAGGTTGAGTTATTGGAGCAAATGGTAGATTGGAAACAATGGCTTGGAAGGATATACTAATCCTCATTACTTTCGTTTCCAAATGTCGAATGGTGAGCCGATCATGAAATGGAAGTACTATTCTAATGACGGTGAAAACTCATGGAGTGAACCTTTCAAACTCTTACACTCCACACTGTTAAGAGATGAAACAATCTTTCTTGCTCCCATGAAGGATCTAGATCAAGATGAAGTATAAAGAAATAATGTCCTTCCTTGAGTACGTCATGTATATGAGTAACAAATTTCCAAAATATAGAGATCAAAATGAAGGATGTGTCGTCGAAACTAGAAATTTTATTAAATATCATTCCAAACAAAAGAACTTATCAACATCACCACATGCACAAGCAGTTTTTTGGCCACAATCATTGCCAAAAATCTTTGGACAAAATGGATCCACTCTCCAAGATGCGAAAACTGAAAGTAAAATGGATGCAAAACTTTTTCCTCAATGATTTTGTGAGCGAAAAGATGATGCGCCATTATCTGAGTTTACGCCTAATAGGGAGGTTGCAACTATAAATTTTATGTGGTTCAACCCACAGATGATGTTCCAATTTGGGTGGCCAAAGTCATTGAAGTTGAGAATGACACACATTGAATCTAGTCGATATTAATACTAGGGTTTTTGTTATGGAGGGAAACCAAACTCATTAATGAGTCATGGATCTACTATATATAGTTGTACACTCATGGGAAGAGACACATATCTCTCTCTCTCTCTCTCTCTCTCTCTCTCTCTCTCTCTCTCTCTCTCTCTCTCTCTCTCTCTCTCTCTCTCTCTCTCTCTCTCTCTCTCTCTCTCTCTCTCTCTCTCTCTCTCTCTCTCTCTCTCTCTCTCTCTCTCTCTCTCTCTCTCTCTCTCTCTCTCTCTCTCTCTCATGGATGCTCCTTTGTTCATTTCCACCCTACTGCATTAACAAAAAAGTGGACAAATATTGACGTATTTCTCCTCCAAACTTACCAAAGTTTTTTTATATTATACCCTTGCATGTGATAAAGCTCCATTCTTAACTAAGAGGGTTTCCCACAAAAATTTGAAATGGTTTGGTTTGTTTAAAATAAATTGGAGGGAAATGGAATTTCCCACTCCCACTCGCTCCTTCCAGGTTACTACCTTACTAGACACTATAAGTGCACGCTCTCTTCAACCCTTTTGCTCTACAACACCGGTGAAGAAGTTTTGCTCCTCTATCACTCGTTGGAAATGTGCCCTACCTGCCTACGGATAAACGATTTGATAAGTTACGGTATGTATCTTCTTCTCTTTTACACTTCTCTCGTAATTGTTCTACTCTCCTGCTAATGATACTCTGATTACCTTCTGCTTCTCGATGCTATTCATCACTCCAAGTTGCAAAGAGGATGTGATAGGTTAAGAATACATTGAAGTCCAGTGATGGATAACAATGATACTTGTTGATGATTGAAACCATCCATTCTGCCTCAATAGGCAGCGATGGATAGTTTCGTTTATGTGATAATCCTCTGATATTGCAGGTGATAACAATGATATAGTAATTATTTTTCTGAGCAAGAAATTGCTCTATACTACTTAGAAGACAATGATGGAGGGCTGCCTCATTTATGCACACTTTGCTCACACTTTTTGAGTATAGGTTGGGCGTTGTCCAGCAATGGACAGATCGCTGCCTATTGCATAGTTTATGGTTGATAATGTATATGCTTGTGTTTATCTAGCGATGGATACTTTATGCATGATTGGTCTTACACATACTCACCATTATGCACATGCAAATATTCTACTTGGAAGGTGAAGATGGAGTCCTTATTGGAGATGAATGAGTTGATGGAGATTGTTGCAGGTGTGGAGGAGAGGCCTCAAGCACCTCAAGATCAAATGAGGTATGACAAGAGAGCTAAAAGAGCTCTACACATGATTAAGATGAATGTTACCAATGAACTTCTCAAGGAAGTTGGTAAGTGCACATCATCTTTGGAGGCTTGGGAAGCTTTGAAGAAGCTTTATGAATCCAAGTCTACATCAAGAGTGCCTATTCTTAGGAGGAAAATCTTTCAAAGTTTGCAAAAGAAGGAAAGAGTACTTATGCTTTTGTTTTGAGGATTAAAGCATTCAATGATGAGCTAGCATGTATTGATGAAAGCATTAAGGAGGTAGAACTTGTTCAAGTTATACTTAATGGCTTGTTGGATGATCATGCTAATCTTGTTCAAAGTTTTGCTATTCAAAAGCCTTTGCCAAGTATTGCGGATTTGAAAGAGATCTTGGTGAATGAGGAATATATGTGGATGTGACAAGCCAATGAAGTTGATGCTTTCCAATCTACATTTGTTGTTGATAGCACAATTTAATTAGATAAGGTTTTTTGTAATAGTTTGAAAAATGGTGTCATAAAAATACCATTTAATGTATTGTACTTGAAATTCTTTGAGTCCACATGCTTTGTGCATGATCATTTCAACTTAAGGACCAAAGATTGTCCTACTTCAATGAAAGAATTAATGGTAGTTTTATGCTCTTCAAGTAGAGATTGTAGAATCTGCATGTATTCCACCAAAGAAGTTGTTAGTGGTGGAAATATGGTCTTTCATGAGTGGAAGACTTGCAAACTTTAAGGAGCACCTTTGGATCAAGACCTTATTCAACTCATTGATGGAGAGGAGTCAAGTCAAGTGCAAGGACAAGATGAAGGGCTGAGATCTCCAAGAAGACCTTCAAAGTCCAAGATGCCTCAAGGCTCAAGTTCATTGGCAAAGGAAGGAAAGGTGAGGAGAGTGACAGCTCTCATGAATTCATCAATCCATTTAATGTTGCTTTATGTAGATAGCCCTAGATCAACTCATGTACATTATATATATGAACGATTAAACTGATCAATGAGTAATAATTTATGATAATAGTATCATTGCGATTGTAACTCAGAGATCATTTAGACTACCATCTCAAGATTATAAAATAGTGTTTTTGTTCTCACACTACACCTCTACAATCTTGTCTGAATGTACTCAATTTGATTCAAATCACAATCTAGGATCCAAGAAAGTAATCAGTTGTTGTCATTATCACTGTCCACAATTGAATGCTGTTATTTTCATGAGTATAGTATTTTTAGTGGCTTGGAAATAGATCTATTATTGTATCAAATACAATTATTACTTCCACTACCTACAATTTTTGTGGTTGGATACAGATTGTTGTAACTGCATTTTACTGTATTTTATAGAGCTCATGATCACGATCTAAGTCTGAGGACTAATCACCAAGAAAATTGTTCAAAAAAATGTTCTATTTTTTGAACTACAAAGAGGGAAAAATAAAACTCTAAAGAGTTTCAAGTATACAGCTTAGGAACTTGTAGCTATGACTTCACACCAACCTCCTTACTATTCATAAAAATACCATGAAACATAGTATCCTAAAATTGTATATATCTCACACTTCATATAGTGTGCTCAAGATGTCCCAGACCTCTTTTGATGTCTGAGCCTTAGATACATGGCCGATCTGGGTATCCATGGATGATCAACGCGAAAGCTTTTCCATCCTTTAGCTTCCATCTGGCGATTGTTGCGCCCAGTAATTGGATTGTAGTTAATGTGTACTGATTTTCATGCATGATCACCATCAAAAAGTCATTTTTGAAATGTGTGATAGAAATAGTGGTCTATTTTTGTCAAAGAATAAAGTAGTAGTACTTTAGACATTACTCATCGACACGTGTGAGATTTGAATATGATTCCAATTCAAATGGAAGAAGATACAAATAATTTCAAATCGAGGGAGTGTCAAATAAAGTTTGAACAGAATCCGAATTGAGAATATTTCAACAAGATTCGAATAATGTTGAAGAAAATAATCTAAAATAAATTCGAGGCAGATTCGAACAAAATTTAAATAAACTTCAAGCCATATTCTGGTGAAATTTACAAAAAAAAAAAACAGAAAAAAAACTCAAAGAAAATTCGAACAAATTTTTAATGCTTGAAGCTTCAAATTTGATGGATCCTATTACTTGAATCCCAAGTAAATATGTTAACCTTCAAGTTTAGAATTCTTGCTATTTAAATCTTGAGTTCTAATTTTGATCTCTATAGTTTAAATCATGAGTAAAACCATAGATTTTTGAATTGTGCTCGAGTTTGACAGAGATAATGGACGACTGTGACATGAAAGGTTTGGAGTGGAATTAAATTTCCAACATATTAGTGCTATATAGTGGAAATAAGAAAATAAACTTAATAAATTGAACAATAATGAATATAATAGATGATAAACCTATAAATAGATGATAGATGATAGACCTATACATTTAAAGAAATTATCCTATTGAGAATGCCAGTATCATGATATGAAAAAACAATATAACATGGGGTGTGAATTTTTTTGTACAAATTTTGCTTAGTGATTAATATCAATCTTTCAATGTGCTCAACCAAGATCAAGATAATCTCAATCAAGATTTGGTCTTTAGTATGGCCATAGATATGCTAACATAGTCAAAGGAAGATAGAACGACATGAATTGTTGGCATCATGCCCAAGTCTAGGTTTTAAAGCCTTCCCAACAATTTTCATTTCATAGAGTTATTTTCATTTACATTTTCTATTAAATGAGCTTCTTTCAAGATGCATTCATCATAATTAGAATCAATTACAATAAATGAAAAGTTATGAATATGAAAAAAGTAGCTATGCGTGTTTTTTTTTTTTCAATTGTGATTGTATTACATAGCATTGGCATCTTTATGCACAATGATTATATTATACATCCACATATATAGGCTTAGCCAATTTTGGAGCATGTGGGCTCCAAGATGTCCCTATTCCATGCACAGACCAAGATACAAGCCACAATGTCCATTGCCACAACTACCACCCTTACCCAACTCCACTATAGTGGGGATTCATGAATATAAGCTAAACTATCATTGTCAACTAGATAATTGCAAAGTGCAAATGGTAGTTGACATTTAAAAAAAGTGGTCTTTTAATAACTGACATGCTGGTAAAGACCACCTTTCCTCTCCTAGAGGTCAAGAGTTCATCTTCAATTCCCAATACAAATGAGGACACATACAACATAAACAAAATTGGAATGTAAAAGTTCACCCTCACAATGGAGTCCATCTGAAAGTAGATGAACAATTTTTGTTTGCTTATTGTCTTTAGAAATAAAACTATATATATTTCTTTCAAATAACATGCTTATATATTCATGCCTTCACAAACCATGGGATAACAAATGAATAAGAGAATCTACCTTTTCAACAAAAGAACCAAGGAAGAAGAATTGAATGTCCTGAAAAATTGGAATGGTTATGGGAACCCCATGTTATCTCAGAATAATATAGTCATATACTCAAAAGACACACACACATACACTTAAGAACTTGAACTTCAAAGAAATTTATTTATTGAGATTAATTGATATATAAAAGACACACATTCTCTTAAGAACTTGAAATTTATAGAAATTTGTATTTTAAAAGTGCACTTTATATAAACAATATTGAGGATGAGCAATGTTTTTATGCAAGGATGTTGCTATATAACACAAAATATATGTAAAACACCTCTAGATGTTTTCTATTTCATCCCTTATTTTTTATTCGAAGGTAAACAATGCAAGAATTATGACCAAGGAACCCTTTCCCAACCACATGGAACCGTGTTCCCCAGTTATGTTCCCATGTGCATTCACAAACAAGATTCGTTTGGAAATGCGCGACATGTGTGAAAACCTGAGTTCCCGCATTCCCTAGTTGCCATGCCGTGTAGTCAAGTTGGATTAGGGTATCGATCACATGCGACAATGGAAACCCGAGCTCTAATCCTAGTTTGCCCCTAAACTAAGAACATCTAGTAGCATGACTTGCAAATGTGGATGTGTGGTGCAAATATTGTATGATGATGTTACGTAATGGTATAGTAAAACCATTGCAAAATGAAAAAGAAATTGTATAATAGACAAACTTATAAAAAACTACATAACTTGATGTGAAGATTTACTGTTTTGAAAAGCATGGTTAATGTCATTTACTTAAAATAGGATAAGATTGTATAAACTTGTAAGGGAGTATCAGTTGTTTGGAATGAAGCACTTGTCATGAATTTCTTCATAAAATCCTCTCAAAATGAATATGCCATGTTTAATAGCAAAGAATTTTCAGATACAGATGCATAAATAATTACTTACACGGAGAAAACCGTGGCCATAGTGACAAAATAAGGGTGTAGTATTTGAGAAGACACGAGCCCATGGGGCTCAAAGATCATCTTGGCCAGCCGTCTCGCCATCACTGGAGCCGTTGCCTTCATCACTTCCATTTCCTTGTGGCTCAAATTGATTATCCTCAGGTCTTGCATATCTTTCACAATACTCTGCAGAAATGAAGAAAAAAGTGCATGAAAAGATAGAGTGGAACTTAGAAGAATCTACATAATATTGGACTCACAAGTCATATCTAGCATAACAAAAAAATCATATCATGGCTCCTCACATTTGCTATTTATGCATTTCAATTTTAAAAATTATCCATAAATCACATTCACACTTGTACGAGTATCATTTTTCACTTTTTAATGTAGAAAATGGTGATAGCTCCCAAAGCAAAATTTGTGGGAGAACAAGAGTTATCGCAAACTTTTTTGAGATGCACCTTCCGGTTGCTGAAAGGTGCATGTAAAAAATCACCTTTTTTTACATGCACCTTCCACCCGCAAGATGCTTGTAAAAGAAATTTACAAGACAAAAAAAAAGCTTTCCCCCCCCAAAAAAATAAAAATAAAATTGCCCCATAAATTTGAAATAGAGTCTATGTATAATGAGGGCAATCAAAATTTACAGGTCAATCAGTCATATATATGAATCTGCATACTATCGACCTTGAACCGCTCAACACATTTATCATTGAAAAACCATGAAGCAGCACAAAATCATGAGCCTTGCATTCTATTTTCTACCTATCAATTTTAAAGGCTGGATAGCACTCGAATGTAAAAAAAAGAAGTGCAAACTTCAACTTTGTGGAGTCTATGAGCAAAGTATTGGAACCATTACAACCTTCCTGCACAGCCTGTAGTGTTGCTATGGCATTGCCAATCACATCATTAACACCCAAGAAAAGGTAGGCTTGCAATAGTGGGGAATCCAAAATTAACGGAATATCCCAAAAAGCCGTGCAAGGTCAGACTACTGGCAAGATAGACCCTAGTCACGGTGGTCTGAGAGCTTCTATGTAGTGAGAAGATTCAAGCTTAGATTGGTGTTTGTCCATTGCATAGTTTGCAAGAATCTCAGGGAAGCTTTGCAGAAAAGAAGTGCTCTAGAGACCAGTAACAATTAACTGGAGCTGCAAAATCGTCTGATTCCAGCAACTGAAGCTCGCAAAAAGGAAACTTGATTGAAATTTGCGTTGGTCAACAAGGATGCTTTCTTGTCAACATAGATATATAACTCAAGCAGGATGAAAGCTGTTGAGCAAGGTAAAGAAATCACAGGTAAGTGATACTTCTGTTTGTTGCTTCTAGTGCTGCTATTTAACATCTACTTATTTGCAAACCACCTTCATTATCAGAGCAGAGAAGGTAACAATCCTCTCACTTCAAAAATATTTTCAAAAAATAGTAAACAAATCTGACGCCATCATTCTAGCTATTTTCATAGCTATCACAAGATGTTGGATTTTGCAAAGGGAAGCATATTACCTCTAAGTAGAGAGTATCCTTGAGCAAACAGTCATAATAATGAAATAAAAGAACCATAGCTATCTACCTGATCTCATGTAAATTATCTCGTAGTATCATGTTTATATCACACCACTGCGCTTCGCACTGCAAACAGCTTCTAAGCACTTTAAAGTTCCAGCTATGATTCAGATTTTCAAGCTTCAGGCTCATAACAGAGTCGCCTTTGAAAGCATACCTTTCACTCGCTGTTCGAAACGGTCCCGATCTCGCATCATTAATGCAGCAGCCTCTCCGTTCAATGGATCTGATGGATTGGGGTAGAGGAGAAGCTGAGGAAGAAATACCTCAAAGATGTTAATAAGATCTGCAGGAAATGTCAATGTGTATCAATAATGATGATCAACAAGGAGAATAAATCATAGCTACTAGGAGGGAAGGACAAATCAGAAAGAACTTCAAAGGATATCCTAGAAACTTCTTGTTAAGAAAGTGAGCCTAACCAAACATTGGGCTCCAGGTCTGATTAATAACATCCAAACAGACTGAACCTGACCTGCAGAGACCATACAAGGGGGGCACATTTTGATTTACTCCAAGCTATTGATATTCATAGTCATAGAACACATCTTTTCAATATTACCTATTCCTTGCAATACCAATTTCAAAGCTCCATTAATTGATTCTTATGACCTGAGACCAAGAACGTTAGTTTTGACTAACACCGTTGCATAAGTGAATGCTAACATACGACTCATCAACATTCGGATGAAAGATCCTGTTGACGAAGCCAATGGATGGAGACTTGTAAGGATAACCCTCTGGTAGCTCCACCCGAACTTTCCAAAGTCCAGTTTGATAAGGGCCTGCAGTCGAATTTAATATGGTCAATTTAGATGCATTTAGCCAAGAAAGTACTCTAGAATATTTACAGGAGCGATTTGGAACTTTTAAGGCTCACCAGCACATGCCTTGAGAATGGTATTCAAACGTAAACAGTTGATCAAATGAACATCCTGTAAATTACCCATGTCGAAGCCAGACGATAAGCTTACATAACAAAAGAAAACCCAATGAGCTTAGCCATCTGCAACATACAACGAGTAATCAATCAAGGAGATAAATTCGTGGATTATTGGTTCTATCCTCGTGCCATCCACCAATTGAAAGGTTGCAGATTACTAGAAAAAAGCCCTCCCTTCCCCCACAGAAAAATATTCCATACACCAAACTTCAGTAAATTTCACTTCTTATGCAAGTTGACTCAAGTTGAAAGTATCCAATGCAGAATCTCCTAGCATCCAGAAATGGAGAAAACTTTAACTCCCTTTTATAACCATCATCGTCAGAATGGACTCTAACAGGGAAGTGTGGCCTGGTCACACCGGCTATAGAAGCTACATGATCTTTACCATGGGATTCAATTGCAAGTTGTGGAGGGGATAAGACTAAGATTTGCTGTGGAGGGAAGCATCTAATGGTACTCTACTTAAACGCCAGGACAGAAAACTAATACATAGCTGCCTTAAAAATTGCTTCAAGAATTCATATAAGCTCATATTTACCTCTGAAAACCCAGACCTCTCAAAGCTAGTCACCCATCAAAGACATAAGAAGATTTGAAGAAGAAATGGGCAACGTAACAACACAGACCCGGGTCCCATTATCAATATTAGGTGAGCACACAATTGGGTCAGGTGTATGCAAGTAATCTACCACCCCATCCATCAATGATACAATTCTGAAGCCCTTCAAAAGAAGGTTTGGATCTTTTTGATTTATTGTGAGCTACAAAAGTGACTAAGCAAAGCATTGCACAAATTTTCTTTGGCGTCATGAGCAACTAACCAAAATGACTTACGCAACTTACTCTTTGGGACAGGGGCCTTGCTTGGAGATGGAATCTAAAAAATCATGTCAATTTTACTCTTTATAAGACTACTTCGTAAACGAGCACTTAGAATCCGAAATTTAGCACGTGGAAGGGCACAAACCCACTACGCGTACTACCAAACGATTAGTTAGAAGTTTAGTTAGAACCGTGAAGATTAGATTAACTTAGGTTAGTAGTTAAGTTGTTATGTTAACCTAAATAGGATAATACAAACAAAGATAAAAGAGGAGAGACAGCGTAACAGCTCTTCAGTCTTTTGGATACTCCTACTCCAAACTACTCTGCAGGAGCAACACTTGATCATCTCATTTTTGTTAGTTCAGTATTCAGCATACAGTCGTTATGCTTCAGTTTCTTATGTGCACCATTTTTTATGTAATCCTTTTGCTCAAATGAACAATACAGCTGAACGCTGTGCAGTATTTTTGGAAGTAGAGTAAAATAGAATGCTGAAGGAAATTGTCTTGCTTCTGTGTGTTTGTTCATCTTGTGCTGTGAACATGTGTGAAATGTGTTAGCAGGGGTTAGATGCATTGGTGTTGCTCTCTGTTTCTAACAGGTTATGGGCCCACAACGTCTGCATAGCTGAGCTTCTTCTGCTATCAAGAAAACAACGCACAGATGGCTGCCACAACAAATGTGCTGGATGCAAGAATGATCGAAAGGTTCGATGGCAACAACTTTCAAATGTGAAAGTGGCGCATGAAAATGATATTAATTGAAAAGGAGCTGGGGGGGGGGGGGTGTAGTTTCGTGGGAAGAAAATTATGCGAGAAGGAGAGCCCACAGAAGACAGAGTAGCTGCTTACAATTGAAAGGAGAGGAAAGCATATGCTATGATATGCCTGAGTCTTTCGGATGTCCCAGCCAGACCAATCAGCGATGCTGTTACAGCAAAGGAAACTTGGGACAGGTTGGAGGCACACTATGCCACCAAGAATGCAGCTAGTAAACTCTTTCTCAGAAGTCAATTGATGAACCTTCGCATGACTGAAAGACAGTCTTTGACTGAGCACATCGACCAGTAGAAATCCCTGGTTTTGGACTTCAGGCTCTAGATGTTGTAATCTCAGATGAAGATTAGGTATCTGCTCTTCTCAACAGTCTACCAGGATCATTTGAAAATTTGGTGGTCAGCATGGAGAGCCGAGCTGATGAGATCCCCATGGAATATCTCACTGCTCAACTAAGACAGGAGGAACACAGAAGAGGAAAGATGCAACAAGAAATTCAGGATGTAGCAGTTCACAGTGTTGAGAGCAGGAACGAAAAGACTCGTAAGCCTAAGACCCTGACCAATCCTGATAAGAATCCCACAGAGGCAGAAGATTGTAGTATAGCCGACCTGACGGAGAGAATTGCTGCAAATCGACTGAGAGAGGAAGCTGCTCAAAACTTGCCCAGAAGGAAGGACGTGAGCAAAATAACCTACTATTATTGCAGGAAGATTGGGCACTATGCAAGCAACTGCAGAAAGAAAGCGGCAGATCTCAGACAAAGGAGGGACCAGGCAAATGGTACAGATGATGAATTTGCCTTTGTAGCTGCACGACCAAGTGAAGAGAATGGCAATGTATGGTACCTGGATTCAGGAGCAACCAGGCACATGAGCCTCAAGCATGAGTGGTTCAAGAACTATGTTGCAAGAACCGATGAAAATGGGAGACAAAGGGCGACAACACAGTGGGATCAAGTGATATAGTGATATAGATGTAACAATGCACAATGGAACTGCGGCAGTAATCAAAGAGTCATGCATGTCCCAGGACTTGAAAAAAATCTTGTGTCAATAAGCAAAATAGCAGAAGCAGGATTCATCATTAGCTTTGACAGAGAGGGCTGCTCTATACAGAGCCAAATCGGAAAGGAGATAGCTAGAGGAATGTGATGTGGGAATTTCTATCATCTACATGGGACCGTTAGAACAGGAGCAGTGACTGACAGGACAGACACAACGATGATGTCTACTGAGGAAGGTGGAAGAATAACCTGATTATGGCACAGACGCTTTGGGCACCTGAACATGAGAAGCTTGAACCAGCTAGCCAATGAAGGAATGGTTAGAGGTATTGATCCTGACAAATTTTAGAATTCCACAATTTGTGAAGCATGCATGATGGGAAAAGAAAGGAGGCACCCATTCTCAATATCTGAATCGACTAGAAGGGAAGTATTACAGTTGGTTCATTAGGACTGTGGACCGAGACTCTATCTATTGGCGGCTTAGTTGCCCGTTCTGGAACGGAACGCGTTTTGGAACGTGTTCCGTTCCGGAACGAGACCCTCAAAAAAAAAAGAATACGTTCTTTTAAACGAGACCCTCAAAAAAAAAAGAATACGTTCTTTTACAAAGGAAACAAAAAACCATAATAATTAAGGAAGCTTGAGAGCATCTTAAGGTGTGTTCAATCAAAGGTGAACGTCCACAAGGCTTCCTGCTTTCTTTCCGCAAGCTCACCATCGCTGGAAACTCCTGGACACGTCCATGATATGCTCTTTACGTATTTTTTTGGTAATTGTGCTTTTTATGTCCAATCGATGTTTGTCATTTTATTTGCTGAGTGATTTATTGTTCTTTTTCCTTTGAGTCAGTTTGACTGAGCTGCATTCACTTCATCTTTTTCTTGATGAATTCAGGAGAGGGCGATTCTCAAGCAAGAATGTCAATCTCTTCATGAAAGCAATTGCTTTTTGAAGCAACAGGTAAAATTAGAAAATATGTCAGTCATCGATGAGCATAAAATATGTCAGTCATCGATGTACAGAAAAGTCTGCTCAATTTCAAGGAAGAATCGCTGGAGCTCATCGCCTCCGTGAAGCTTCCTTCCAGAGTGCCTTATGGCCATTGGCTTCCATGGCACCTTCGTGTCCTCGTCAGAAGTATGACAACTCGCTATCTGTGCAATGCAAATGCAGAATGCGCGGGCCAGCAGGGTCGTTTTACATTTTTTTTAACTTACAAAATCGTTCCGACCCAGTACGTTCCAGAACGTACGGAATGGTCGGAACGGAACGTTCCGACCCATTTTGGTCAGAACGGGCTTCTAAGATTGGCGGTAGCACTTACTTCCTAACCTTCATCGATGATCACTCTAGAAAAGTTTTCACTTATGTCCTCAAAAACAAATCAGAAGTTCTAGAGAGACTCAAGTTTTTCGAGTCCTATGCAGAGAAGCAAACTGAAAGAAGCATCATGGCAATCAGAACAGACAATGGAGGGGAATACATGTCAAAGCAGTTTCAAAATTACTGCTCCGAGCATGGGATTAAGAGGGAACTGAACATGCCCTATACACCCCAGCATAACGGGGTGGCTGAACGTAAGAACCGTACTCTCATGGAAATGACTCGCAACATGATTCATGAAAGGAAGCTTGGATACGAATTCTGGGGTGAAGCAATTTTGATAGCTACGTACATATGCAATCGCTCATCTACAAAAGTGTTAGGGAATAAGACTCCTGAATAAGTGTGGTGTGGAAAGAAGCCCAATGTATTACATTTTAGAGTCTTTGGGAGCAAAGCATATGTGCATGTCCCAGACCAGAAGTGAAGCAAGCTTGAGCCAAAATCAGCACAGAGCATCTTTGTTGGTTATTGTGAAGATGGAAATGAATATAGACTATGCAACCCAGTGACTAAACACATAATCAAGAGTAGAGATGTGGAATTTGATGAATCAGAGGAGACAGCTGTGAAAACCGAAGATGCGAAAGAATTGGTCAAATTAATGGAAGAGCCAATGGTGTTTGAAGAGGTGCAGGAGCAAGTTCATGATCACAATACAAAATGTGAAGAACATGAAGAAGAAGAGGAAGCAATACCTAGAAGATCCGAGAGGAACAGAAGGCTGCCTAAAAGATACAGCCTACTATTATCAACGATGGATGTCATCATCAAAGAACCTAGAACATATGAAGAGGCAATGGAAAGTGAAGAGTCAAGTCATTGGATTGAAGCAATGAATCAAGAGTTCACATCAATAGCCTAAAATGGAGCATGTACCCTCACAGAATTGCCGCAGGGAAGGAGCATAGGATGCAAGTAGGTTTTCAAGCTTAAACACAAACCAAATGGAGAAATTAGTCGCTACAAGGCACGACTTGTAGCAAAAGGATGCAATCAGACAAAAGGGGAGGATTACTTCGAAACGTTTGCGCCAGTAGAGTTGTTATTTTAACCTAAATAGGATAATACAAACAAAGATCAAAGAGGAGAGACAGCGTAACAGCTCTTCAGTGTTTTGGATACTCCTACTCCAAACTACTCTGCAGGAGCAACTCTTGATCATCTCATTTTTGTTAGTTCAGTATTCAGCATACAGTCGTTATGCTTCAGTTTCTTATGTGCACCATTTTTTATGCAATCCTTTTGCTCAAATGAACAATACAGCTGAACACTACCCTTTTTTTTGGTATCTATTGTGCAGTATTTTTTGAAGTAGAGTAAAATAGAATGCTGAAGGAAATTGTCTTGCATCTGTGTGTTTGTTCATCTTGTGCTGTGAGAATGTGTGGAATGTGTTAGCAGGGGTTTGATGCATTGTTGTTGCTCTCTGTTTCTAAGAAACAAAACCTGGACTCGATATTGATACACAGTCTGTCCTATGCTAAGAGATTTAGCAGCAGTCTGGAGTGATATTACTTGTTAGTCCATTCTTAAACTATGAAAGAATCAATCATAAATTGAACCGTGACAGGAATATGATTCAAGAATTATATCAGATTCTCAGAAAAGTGCGAATTCGTACTTTCATTAGGCCCGTGAAATTCCACATAGAATTCACTCATCCCATCATTCAGCATCTCCACTTTGTAATCGCTCATCAGCCTGCACAACCATTATGTAACAAGAGGATGACAACCAATTTAGACTTCATAATAGATTCCATTATCAGGCCCCGCCTATTCTCCACACATTATTTGTCCCTCTATGTATCTAGCAGAAATAAATTTCTGACACGCACGAAATAAGAGTAATACTACGATAACAATAATTTTTTCTTACAATTTTGTCACATCCGTTTCCCTGCGTTTACTTGGAGATGACATGTTCAGTCGTGCTGTTAATGAATGACGTGATTGCTCACTCAGAATCTAAAATTCAAACAAAGAACTGACGGTCTTTAGTTCTACAGAATTGATCATAATCTCATTTCTCGAAAAATTAATCATCCACTCCATAATAATGGCATGTTCAATCTGGGAAGCAATAACGGCCAGGAAAGACTGCGAGCTGACTTGACTGTCTTTGTCCATCGCCGCAAAAATGACAATGAAAAAGCAAGCCTCGTGCCTTGTAATCCACAAGCGCACAAACACAAATGCAATAGCAATTGCCTTTTATATCATCACCATCGCCTTCTTTTTCTTCTTCACTTCTTCTTCATTTGTGCTTTTGCTCTTTCGTCGTGGCTTTCTGTTTTAAGTGAAGCAGCCATGGAAGGGCCCAAGGGAAGGGAAGGGGTGAGACCCTGACGCCTGGACAGAAA
>MU834213.1:0-48646 GCA_029204225.1 Diphasiastrum complanatum | reverse complement strand
TTATGGATTATAGTTGATATCATATTTGAAGATTTAACGGGGGGGAAATTTAGAAAGTACTCTTGTGATAGGAAAGTGGTTGATGACAAGTCCGAGATTTGTGTCAGAACTTGTTAATACTATTTGCAAGATGGGAGGTTGTTGAAAAACTGTTCCTTACTGGAAGCAATCAACTTGATGTTAGTATGGACTGAGATCCGTGGATTGATGCAAGGAAAGAAATTCATACTAACAATATATTCTTTCGTGTTAATCTCCGGTTGAGATTTTGGATGTGAAATAGCACTCTTTGAGAAATATTCTCTCTTAGAGGATAACCAAGTTACAGGATTCTCGGTCATGAAAGTGTTGTGTACAGATCTGGAGATATCTGTAGAGATATGCTATGTAGTGAATCTTTGTGGAATCATTAAAACCTTTTGTACAAACTTTTAATCCTGTGGATCTATAAAGTATTCCATGAACTAAGTTTATTTGCATGCATAAACTAGTTGTTGGTACATAGGCATATTGATGAGAATTGTGTTTGAGACAATTTCTCGCTGGGTTATAGTAATTTCTCATTGAGAATTGCTTATTGACCTAGAATTGATTTAGAATCAGATTAAATGTGGTGTTTTGGTACCACACCGAGACATTTAAATATTTTCTAAATCTAATACAACTAACCGTGTCAAAAGCGCTACTTCTGAGTTAGTTGTTGGAAATCAACGATATAATCTTAATTATGGATATTATTGTTGAGATGTATTGCTTATAAGTCACAACGTCTATGAGTCATTTTGGATACGTTTACAGATGTGTGTGCATAGAATACAGAAAACTTTTTGGCCTTATCTTTTCCCATTTGGAATTGATGAAATGCTATCCCGGAAGACTCAAGAGAGTTGGATAGTTGTGGGTTGCCAAAAGTTAAAACTTCACATAAACTGGTTCTGGTAAATCTTAAGTTATTCTAGATTAGAACTTAAGAGGAAAATCTAGACGTATTCTAGATTAAGACCCTAACTTTGGAATGACAATTTGTGCCATGTCTAAAGTAAGGGCGTTCTTGGAATTACAATCCTTTTATAGACACCGTGTGTGAGTTGGAAAAGTCTGGAACTTTCCAAATGAAAGGACTTTCAGGAACAGCTCATGTGTCTTTTAAGAATTGTAAATGCACTCTTATGATTGGTATGGTCTTGGGAAAATGGAGAGTTGGGATTGGTAAATCATAACTCGGATTCTAGGAATTACCTAATCCATAGGAGAGGATAGTATTCATACCCCGGATGAATAAACAGGTTAGTGGAATTTTGGTATGACTAATCACCTTACCAAATCGACTATGTTTATTCGGGTATAGACCAAGTAGTCATAGAGTGTCAGTTTAGGCTTTACGGTACCAAAGTGACATTTTGAACATTCGCGATTCGAAGTTCACTGGTCGCCTTTGGACAGGCCGTATTTGCTAAACTAGAGATGACTCTAAGTTTAAAAGTTCTTCTGATCATTGGCTGTTGCCTATGTGAGGGTATCACGTTCTTTTATTGAGTATAGGACAAGAATCTGATGAATTATGATTGACGAATCATAGTTCAAATTCTAGTTATACTTGATCGGTTAAAAGAAGGATTACCTACAAGATCAGAAAATCAGTTAAGATATCTATTCATATTTTCATAGCATTCTCCTCGGAGAGGTAATCACCTTGATGGAGATTGGGTTACAGTAAGCATTTGGCTACCGGTTATAGCCCGTGCATGCTTACGTATAGTTTTTAACCTATATCACCCATTGCGGTAGAGACTCGGGCGTTCAAAGTTCAGAAAGTAGCGGATTTCCTACATGATATGCAGGAAATGCTACGGATTGCACGTGAGAATGTCTAGTGTACCCAGGATGGGGACCAACTTTATGCAAGTCTGAAAAGATCACCGAGAGACTTCCAAGTGGGGGGTTGGGTATTTTTTGAGAATCTCGAGGGATTCAAGTGTAATGTGTACCGGCTAGCATTACTAATCGTCCCCTAGATTTAGAGGACCATTTAAGATGTTGAAAAAGATCAGATCCTTAGCTTACCAATTGGAACTCCCGGAAGGATCGCAAGTGCATCCCGTATTTCACGTAAGTCGTCTCAAAAAGAGTCTTCGTGAAGGAGAGCATCTTGGATCTGGAGACCAGTTGGACCTGTTGGATGAATCATCGGGTGTATCTCGTCTTGAACCCGAAAAGATCTTGGATACAAGAACTAAACGATTGAGAAATCGTATAGTTACCAAGCATCTGGTTCGATGGAGGGGATGTACGGACGATGATGATTCTTGGGAACAGGAAGGAAGCTTAAGGAGGAACTTTCCCAGTTTTAAGTTCTAAGGACAGAACTTGAATAAGGGGGGAAGAATGTCATGCCCATGACTGGTCTCGGGTAGCGTGTCCATGCTAGGGACCGGTAGACCGACAACCCGTAAGTTAATTGTGACTATAAGGGATTTGGGGCCCTTATGTGTACATGGTCATAATTAATGGTTGCAGGCCTAAAACACTTGATGGTGAATTTGTATGGGTCTATCCGTGAGTCATTGGGGAACTGGATGACGTGGCCCAGATAGGCTGCAGAGGTGTCCAGTGAGATGTCATAGTGCACTACTAGTGGTGCATGGGCCTTGGAAGGTATAAGTATACCTATTGGGCTCTCACTAGTGCATGCTTGATAGCATGACCGGTGGCAGGATGCTGCTGGTGTGATGCCTCATTCCTCTCTGAGTGATTGATCCATAGCTTGGGGGCTAGATCCGTTCGATCTAGATTTGGTAGGGTTGGTTTGTCCACCATCAGGTTCCCTTGTGTTGCTAAGTGATTGGCATGCTTAGAATAGGATCCTTGGATTGAGGACTTTATAGGGCCGCACTACACAGCTGGGGGCAATGTTTGAGGGTACCTTTCGAATCGCCTTTTCGAACCGTGTTTGAATCGAGTTTGAATCGGGAAAGAATCGACTTCTCCAAGTTCAAACCGGCGAATCGGTTTTAGGGTTTTTTTTTTAAAACATTAATGTCACAACATACATATTACATATGTCATATTCCAATGTACCATGTGCATGGTTATTTAGTGGTAAATTAGCAAATGTTCAATGATTCGAATTTCACGAAAATGACAAAACACACACACACACATTGTCAAACACACACACACACATTTGTCAAACACACACACAAAAACACACACCCACACACATTGTCAAACATTTACCACACACACACACACATTTGTCAACAGTCACACACACTGAACACACACACTGAACAGCCACACGTGACACACACAATTCCACCCCTCTCACACAACTCCACCCCTCTCTCTCTCTCGGATTTCTCTCCAGACTCGCGGATCTATATTCTGTCCAGTGTCTCGGATCTCTCTCTCTCTCAGGCGCGGAAATCTGGGAAGCTTCAGGGCCCAGGGGGAGGTAACGAGCAGGCTGCAGGAGGTCGCGAGGAGCAGGAGCAGTCGTCGCAAGGAGCTGTCGTGAGGAGCAGGAGCAGGAGGTCGTGAGGAGCAGGAGTCGTGAGGAGCAGTCGCAAGCAGGAGCAGGAGCAGGAGGTCGCGAGGAGCAGGAGTTGCGAGGAGCAGGAGGTCGCGAGGAGGCGACGTGTTTTTTTTTTTTTTTAAACGGTTCGAACAGTCAAAAAACGGTTCGAACCGGACCTTTTCGAAAAGGTCTTTCGAATCGCGGTTCTTTCAATGAATCGCGATTCGACACAACTATGGCTGGGGGGTAGGGAGTACTATGTGTCCACCTTCGCTCCTAGAGCCATTGTAGAGGCAAAGGTTGCAGTTCGACAGTTGTTCTACACCTGCGATCTGCTATTTCATCTGGCTAGGACCCCGGCATGGAGGAGGGTGATGAGTGCAGTGAGTGCGATGGGGCAGGCATGGCCGGGGCCATCTTGTGAGCACCTAAGGACGAAGGGACTTCTTCATGAGCGGGCTTTTGTTGACCAGAAGCTAGAGCCTCTCAAGAAGGCATGGGCCCAGTACGTACTACTATCCTTTTAAATTTATGCACTGTAAACTTTAAAGACTATAATGATTGATCATTGATATGTAGTATGTACATTGTAATTTGTACATTAAGTTTTCATAGATTGTGGGGGCATTGCATACTTATTACTTGTTAATGGCTAATTATGTATAATCATGAATCATGATTGTCAATTTTCAAATGATCATTCATCATTGAAATTTGCCATGAAATTTGAACTACGATCTCGGATCTTGTCTTGTGCAACACTGCAATGTGAGTCGTGACACCTGTAAACTAGGTATGGTTGCACCATCATATCTGATGGTTGGAGCGATACGAGGAGGCGCTACATATTGAATATCCTGGTGTCTTCGTGCATGGGGACGATGTTTCTCAGATCCATCGACACCTTTTGGGAGGCAGTCACGGGCAAGTACATGTTCTCACACATTCGAGCTGCCATTGAGGAGGTGGGATCACAGCGCATTGTACAGGTATATATATTATAGTTATAATTTGTAAATGTTAATGTTGAATGTTCGTTGTTCAATAGCGATTGAATAACAATGGATTATGGTTCAAACTTCACTTGAATTCGGAATTCCAAAGTCATGCACATTTCATTGTATGGTTGTGCAGGTGGTCACAGACAATGCGTCAAACTGTGTCTCCATGGGTAGGCTCGTTAATGAGACCTACTCCCACAACTTTTGGACACCTTGTGCTGCACATTGCCTAGACTTGTTGGTCGAGGATGTGGCCAAGATTCCATGGATTGCGGAGGTGGTACATACCGCACCCACCAGGCATGCAAGTTGCAACTCAAATTTGAGTGCGCTTCTGTTGGTAAGTATCTATTGTTTAGTTACTAGTAACTAAGTAATGGCTATTGTAGTTTGTAACTTTGCGAACACTGAATGTTCAGTGTAGTATGTACCTACTACCTAGGCCCTACTCATGAATGTTCAATGCAATGCACCATATTTCATGCATGTATTGTGTTGTCAGAAGTTAGAACTTGTCAATTATGCCCTGTGCAGGTTTGCATTTATGTTCCTGGTCCTGGAACGACTGCTGAAACTTCATCAGGGCTTGAGGTAGATGGTTGTTGCCGTTGAGTGGGCACAGTGGGGGCCATCACAGGAGCCCAAGAGTAAGAGATTCGAGCGGATCATTATGTTTTCATCATTTTAAGATGAGGCTTGATCCATTGTGGTGGGCCTACAGCAGCCTATCTACATTATCCTGCGCCTTACAGATCGAGAGGGCTGCACATCGGGCCTCTTGTACGAGTTCATGGACAGGTTGGGCAAGCAGTTGGAGCCTTTGCACGACCATTAGCCCAGAGAGGTATATCGTTGACGCTTATTACTTAAGCCTTACTAGTTAGTAGTTACTAGTAACTAGTTGGTACTATAGGTAAGGGCCCCTAAAATTAGCACGTAGGCATGGCCCAATAATCCTAATTAATCCTAAATGACAACATTAGGGGTACCAATGTGAACATTAATTCTACCACCTCCCCTTGAAGTTTACATTGTTAATAACAGAGCTATGCATGTGTATCCTCCATGATGCCAATGTAATGAAGATCCTTAATTCTGATGAAGAATCCATGATCAACTCTGATCTCTATGTCTTCATTACTCGATGTAGAACTTCCTTCGAATCAAAGAACTTTGACTCCCCCTGAATCAAATAATGTAGACAAGATAACCTTGGCCATAACCCTGAGAACTTTGCTTGAAGATTGACTCCCTTTGAACATCTTCCAAGCTACCACAAATATGTAAGCATCTCACCAACATCCATAGAAAAGGTAATCCTCTGTTTACCATAGCATCATCATGACAATCATAAGTACAAAATAGATCTACAAATATCACGTTAGAAACTTGTACTTCATAAGCAGTTGGCTCCACTTGTGTCGATTCCTTGATTTGAATCCACTTCAATTCTCCTGGAGGCTGGTACTCTCATAAGTTACCACCTGTGATGGACTTACTACTCCCCCTAGATGTACATTCCAAATAGAATGTCATCCATGAACCCAACCAAATATGCAAGTAATAAAGCATCCCCAATAGAAAGATAAAACGTATGCAATCCTTCCTCACACAAAGTAACTGATACTCCCCCTCAAATACTTTCTCACACAAAGTACTTGACATTATCTTCTCCATGGAATCTCCTGCCTCTATCTCACACATACAGTCACTTGCTCCAAACAACTTTCCAACTTAGAAACTTAGAAAGCATCTCATCATGATAGCTATTTATCCTGACACTATGTCAGATGCAAACTTCCCAACTGGTGTACATCCATCTTCCTTGAAGAAACATGCTTCACTTAAGAAGACTTCATCTTGATTTTCCAAGTGTGATCAATAACTTGTCGATTCATAGAAATGAACCCTGTTGTTTTTCTTGAAGCTCAACAACCACCTCTATTGTTGATTTTCAACGGCTAATCAACAACCTTAGCTTCCAAATCTTATTGGAAACAACAGAATCTACCACATGACAAAACATGAACTTGGATAGATTCACAACTCAAAATAGATCTTCCTAGTAGAATTGATCTCAGTTGGTACCACCACATGAACAATCAACTATGACTTGGATGGTATCTAGGAATTACTTGACAACCACAACAAACAATCACTTCGATTAATCATAAATCTCAAGCGATATTAGTTCAAATAGACAAGGAAGATTCTACCACATAAACAAGCTACTACGACTTGGACAGAAACCATACTGATACAATATAGACTGACGACACAGACACCTGCCACTTGCAACAATTATACCAAATGCCGGATGTCAAGGTTGTCAAACTTTGAGTGAATTTTTGAATATATGCGTAGATGCCAATTTAAAAGATTAGCAACCTTGCCATTTCTCACATTACTTAGATAACCACTCATCATAAAGCCACCCTAGCACCTCAATAACCAACCACATGGCAAAGTCCTAATTGGTCCCAACAACATAGCTTCCCCTACACGGACCAAATGGTCCTGGGGGCATAATTCTTCCTATAGCAAACCAAAGTCATTGTAACAAACCCTTGACTTTTGATTGATAGAAGGGCATGGCCACAAGATGTGGTTCCTTCTCATTGGCCCAAGTTGGAAATGTAAATTCAAAGATAATTGACCCCAAGGTGCCAAAGTAACAAAGTAATTTTATTAATGAAACATGTAGTACGTTGAGTTTGATCCCAATGTGAGTCATGACTTATGACTTGTCTTGGAGCCATTGGCTAGAACTACACCGTACATAATTGGTAATGCAAGCCACCAGCTCCGTTCACAACACTAGCTCTCTTGCCAAGTTTATGGGTGGCGGAACTAGCCAACCCAGCAGATTCCCCTATACGTATCAGATAATAACTAATAACCTTGGAACTTTTTAAGAGTAGAATAATAAGCTTGCAGCAGCCATTCTCTTGATATCTAAGGCAGGTATATCAGCAATCTCTAATTCTATTTTCCTTACACCAACTGCACGCACCGACTGAGACTGCATGGAACCAAAATAAAGGACCGGTAGGACGAGGTATGGAGGCGGAGCCTAGTCGTTGCCTCCATTCTTGTGCATCCTCCAGGCCCTTGAGGCGTCGCCATTTGAGGTGCAGTAACAAGAGTGGAGCAATGGCGGCAGTCAACGTTCCATAAATAGATCCTGCCAATCCCGCCTTGCTACACATCGCCATCCCCTCTTTTCAATGTTTTCCATCATGCCTCCGCAACCACCATCTGCAAAATCACAACCACCATAATCAAATAAGCAATACAAGCTTCACCTAGCATCAGACTTGTTCGACTTCGCCAGTTTGATTTCAAACAGCTTTACTGATAGTGAGTGAAAAATAAGCATGGATCTTGAATCCTGTTCAATGTGTCCAGCATGAAAACAGGAAGAAAATATTGTTACCGCTGAATGATTTTAGCTCAAGATACGTACCTACGATCTTCTCCCTTCGCTGATATTAGGCATCTTTTTCGCTGCCAATAACTCTTCAGAAACGATTGGCGTTGGTTAACAGAAAATCAATCGAGATGGTCTTCTCTATTGAATCAAGAACTAGGATGTGAAGTCCATCATATTATTATAGTCGAATCATGTGTGGAATATAGGCCGTTTCATATTAGCAAGTCCCTTTTCTTGGCCTTGGCCATTACATTATATGCCCATTTTTTAAATCTTGGCAAGCAATTCACTCCACTCTCAATGAAACTACTCTCTTATCTTTTTAAATTTAGTTAGAAAGTGTTTAACTAAGAGTCTCTCATTTTGATTAATTAGTTTGAATTCATGTCATATCATTGGTCCATTTTTTTAAGTGCCCTTGGCATACAATGTCTTTGGGTCCCAAAAAATGGCCTTTAGTTGCACGTAAAAGACAAGGGTCACATGGTAGCAACTCAACATAAGTTTGAAAGGAGGGGAGACTTATATTTTCTCCCTAGACCAACAGCAGAACTCCATTTCAAAATTGGGACTTGTTAGCGTTGTAATTTGAAATGACCCTTAAAATTAATAATTGACCCCTCTTAGCAACTAAAAATATTAAACCTGTTGCGCTGGTGCCTCAAAGGGCGTTGGGACTTGAGCAGTTTTTCCAACACGCGCTTAAGTCTAACATTCATCCATCATGCACTTACGTAAAAGCCAACTTGGAAACGTAACAAGCTTAATCATTCAAACTTAGGAAAACTGGAATCCCAACCAACCCGAAAGCCAACTCAGAATCTGTCCCCAAAAGGTAACCAAAGGCAAAGACAAGCCACACATAAAACTCAAGGCACAGTGGTCGTCAAACTGACCAAATGGCATAGCGGCGAGCCACACGTCGGTGACGTGGACCCTTAGGCATTGGCAACGCAAAAAAGTTGTAGTAAGGGTCCTTCCACTTGGACCAGTCCCGGAGGCAAAACCGAAACAGTAATCATCCCCAAGGATCAACTTTATTAAATTTGGAAGATGTTACATTCATACATAGACTGACTGGTCTCGGGGCCACCAACACGTGCTGGGCATAGTGTCTGGCTCGTGCTGGTAGAGGGAGCTGAGACCTGGCGACTAGATTCCTGGAGCTGCCCAAGTTTCTGTCTGTCGGACTCCCCCTATAGTTCTAGTGTAATTCAGCGCGCCCCCTCTATCCTGGAATATAGTGCTTTCTGGTAAAGCACGCTTTTCTGGACTTAGTTTTTATTTTGCTAATTAAGCCTGGCAGAATCAGTCTGGCTCCCGGACATGGGTCCCGGAAGCCGTCCCGACGGCAGAATCAACTTGGTTCCTGACTAGGCCATGACTTGAGCTCCAAAGCTAGCTCATGACTTGTGACTACTTGACTGGCTCACCATAGGTCGGAGGCTCAGTCCTTGACTATCTAACTTGCTCTGGGACCTTAGGGAGCGTCACCCCTTAGAGTCTTACAGGGCACATTGGGTGCACCCGAGTCAGCTTTACAACATCCTCCCCTCGTTTGAGAAAGCTAATGTCCTCATCAGGGCCAAACTAGAACCTAAGACTCACGGCATGGGCTTAATTCACCGGCCAAACTAAAGTATCGAGATGCGCCACTAAAATTTGGATACGCTTATAGAGGAAGTGCAGATATCGTAGTCCAAGAAAGTGCAAACTATTGTTTATTCATAGCCTTTCTCGTGACATTAGAGTGCTATTGGGATAAGGGGCTACCGCCCATAATGTTGGACGTCAATCAACCTTTGTAATCAGAAGATTCACATCGATGGCAAGGTTTTATTTCTGAGCCACATTTACTTCCAGTCAGTACGTGCAGATGATCGAGAAGTGGCGTGAAAATAAGTTCATACTTGGGATAAGGCCATACTTGGGACCTATTCCGTGGGGCATAAAGACAAGATTCATCGCATTTTTTGAAGCCATCGAAAGGAAGGTCGGCTATGAGAAATCTCTTGATAGAAGAAAAGCTGAAAAGAACAAGCAAGAGACTCTCGGTTACGCAGGGCTATCCTGATAAGCTGCTGTGACTTTGAAGTTTTGCTGAGACACACGACAACGAAGCCAATAAGTTTTTAGTTTTACGTAGGCAAACGCTGATCTATGCCTTTCCAAGAACCACACGTCAAAGCTGAAGCAATGTAGTAGGACCTGCAACACTATAGGGGGAGGATAATGTTAGCTGAAGCCATGCCTCTGACATGTCGTTGCAGTGCCTCATTACCCAAAAAGGATTTCCAGGAGAGATGAAGTTGAGAGCCGAGAGAGCATGAGAATTATTAGTGCTAGGTTGAAATGTACAGTTGTGAGTCCCATGGTAATTCCCGAAAGATGGATAGCCATATGGGAGCTAGCAATTTAGACTCTCTCAGCTTGAATTATGTTTTTAATAAAGATGCCTCCTATTATCAAGTAAGAGGTGGAACTCAAATCTTTATAGAATGGAGTTCCCTCAGTTGTAAGAGGTGGAATGTTGTTTGCTGAATTGAAGATCATTCTACTTCCATTTCCTTCCATGCTCCATCTTCATGCATTTATTTTGGGTACCGATGTATGAATGTGCTTGTTGTTGCTTTTTCTCTTAAGGATTGGTTTGGGTTTAGCATCAAGTAGATGTGCAGGACTTGGAGATTGATCCACCATTCCACTGTGTTATGATGTTTCCTAGTTTCTGGCTCCCTAAGGAGTTTTTGTTAACTCTGATTCCAGCAAATGGTGAGTCTATTCCTTGCAAAAGCTTGAAAATATTTAACAACTTGGTTTTAATCCATTTTTTATTTTATAAGGTGTCTCATATAATGCTCGTCAGGCTTTCTTTTTATTATACATTTATTTGACGTCTCATGTACACACACACACACACACACACACACACACACACACACACACACACACACACACAGCCAAGGCATTGAGTAGCAATTCATCACTCCTTACAGTCCTTAGTCAAATGGCTCTGGTTGAATCAACTAAATGTATGTTGGCGCATGCATCGTTGCCCAAGAGTTTTTGGGCCGAAGCTGTCTCCACTGTAGCTTACGTCCAGAACAGATGTTCGACCAAGGCCCTCTCAGGCAAGACACTCCATGAGGTGTGGACAGGCTCTAAGCCTTCTGTGAAGAACCTAAGTGTTGAATTTCACACGTGTGGACTGTCCACTACATGTACTTGTGATCTCCTAAGGTGTGTAGATGCACCAAGATCAAGACTAGATTGAGATTCAAGATCTATCTTTGAATCTATGGCAAAAACACACTACTACATGCATTCAATCACTTCCAACTCTCACTCACACGTGTGGGAAGTATTCAAAAAATAATCTAAGTAAAAACAAGCTGCTCTCCTCGGGTAGAGAGAGAAAAAGCATCATGAGCTCTCGGGTAGAGAGAGAAAGCTAGAAATCCAATAACTCACAAAATCCATGAAATCACCAAATCAATTAGATCCAAAATGAGGAGTACAATGATACTAGTAGATCTACGAGCTACCACTATGCTTAACTATGATTGGACCATACTTTGTCACCTCTTGATCCTATTGGACCATTGATCCATGCACCTCTTAATTCTATTGGACTATATTCAAGCACACCTCAATTTCCTATTGGACCTCACAAGGTTCCACCTCTTAATCCTATTGGACCTCTTGGAATTCATCAAACAAAAGCTTTACACTTGTCTACACTTTAATTGGCACGTGTTTAGCCTCTTACTCTATTTTGGCTCAATAGTGGCATTACAAGTGGAAATGCATAATTTGCCATCTATGCTAAATTTATTCCTATCAACATCCTACACCTAGATGCTTGATGTAAAAAACATAAGACCCTATATCTAACATAGATAATCTTTTTCAATTCTTCACACTCCTCCTAAAAAATTATCTATGACTTAATTTGTGCACACAAAAACTTAGATCGGGCCTAGTAATGGTAAGCCAAATCAAGGAGCCTACAAGACTCCTAAAAAGTGTGATGTCCTCAAAGGATCTTTCATCACCTTTATTAGGATCTTTTACAATTTGCTCCATTGGAGTACCTATGCTCTTAGAATTTTCCATATGAAATTTTTTCAACATAGAGTGAGCATATCTAGATTGGCATATAAAGACATAATTTTCTAAGCCTAGGATGTAATGCATCTCTCCTAGATCTTGCATTTTAAACTCACATCCAAGTGCTAGCTTGGTTTCATCAACTAGCTTGATACAACTTCCACAAAGAATAATGTCATCAACATAAATTAGAAGAATGACAATATTGCTATCAGCAAACTTTAGATACATGGAAGGATCATAGTCACTAATAGTAAATCCTAGTGAGATAAGAAAAGAATTAAGTCTTGAATACCATGATCTTGGCGCTTGCTTGAGTCCATAAAGACTTTTGAAGAGCAAGCACACTTTGGACTCATCCTTGATGAATCTCTGAGGTTGGTCCATATAGATCTCCTCCTCAAGATAACCATTTAGAAAAGCATTGGATACATCTAATTGAAACACCTTCCACTTGAAAAAACAAGCAAGAGAAATAAGAATTCTTATTGTCACCATCTTTGCAATAGGTGCAAAGGTCTCCTCATAATTAAGACCATGGATTTGAGCAAATCCTTTGGCACATAATCTTGCTTTATGCTTGTTGGTGGTGCCATCATGATTGAACTTGATCCGAAATACCCACTTGCAACCAATCACATGCTTTTTGGATGGAGGATCCACAAGCTCCCAAGTATTGTTGGTGATCAATGCATCATACTCTTGCTTCATGGCTGAGTGCCTCTTGTACATTCTTTGGCTCTTCATGAGAGACATAAAAAACATAATTAGTGGAATCAAGATCCACTTCTTTGCCTTTGTCAACATATGAGAGCCTCTTAGGCTCGGATCTATCTCTCATGGATCTTCTTGGTGAGAAAATCCGAGGAGAGTCTTCTTCAAATCTCGACCCCATCACATCATGATTGTCTTCAAAATCAATAATTGATGATGCATCCATAGATTTCTTGATCTCGGCCTCTTCAAAAGACGAGTGTTGATCTTCATGAAAGACAACATCTCTACTTTCAATAACTTGAGAAGTAGAGAGTATAAAGACTCTATAGGCCTTCTTGGTGGATGAGTATCCAACCGTGATCCCTTTACATGCACTAGGATCTTCCTTCTTCCTTGTTTCTAAGAGAATATGGACAAAGCATAAGCATCCAAAAACTCTAAGGTGATCAACCTTAGGCTTCTTCAAAAATAAGATTTCATATGGTGACTTTCCTCCAAGAGCTATATGTGGGAGCCTATTGCAAAGATAATTTGCACAATTAATGGCTTCTCCCCAAAAATCTTTGGGCAAAGATGCCTCAATTCTCATAGATTTTGCACATTCACAAAGAGATCTATTCTTTCTCTCAGCCACTCCATTTTGAGATGGAGAGTAGGCACAAGAGAACTCTCTTTTAATGCCTTCAAGCTCACAAAAATCTTGAAATTTATTGGAGATATATTCACCACCTCCATCACTTCTGAGAGCTTTAATCTTGAATGAGGATTGCTTCTCACATAAGCTTTGAAAATAAGGAAATGATCAAACACCATAGATTTAGAAGCAAGAAGATATATCCAAGTGAATCTTGTGTAATCATCAATGAAAGTAACAAAACAAGTGGCTCCTCCCTTGCTTGTAGTTGATGAGAAATGCACATCCGAGTGGATTAACTCCAAAGGATGCTTGCTTTTGATAGAAGATCTTGTAAAAGGCTTTTTGTGAGATTTAGCAATAACACAAGCCTCACAAGGCTTGATCTTCTTGGAGAGTGACTTTGGCAAGCCAATAGCTTTGGATTCTTTGATCATAGAGAGCATGGATTTGTAGTTGGGATGTCCCAACCTCCTATGCCATAATTCCTCCATAGAGAGCTTGTCCACAAGAGCAACATTACAAGCATTCACATACTCATTTGGATCTAGTTTATAGATGCCACCAAATCTAGATCCTAATGAAAGTATCTCATCATTCTTCTTGATAGTGCAAGTATCAACATTGAATTTTACATCAAGGCCATTATCAAGCAATTGGCCAACACTAATAAGATTCTTGGTAAGCTTAGGTACATAAAGAACTTTAGAGAGAGAAAGAACTTTAGAGGATGCAAGCTTCAAGGGAATGTTCCCTATGCCTTCAATAGGACATTCAAAATCATTTGCAGTGTATATTGATTTCTTGACTCCATCATAAGGTGCAATAGAAGAGAAAGAGTCCTTGGAGCCACACATATGTGAAGAGGCTCCAATATCAATATACCATAGGCCGTCCTTCTTGAAAGGAGTAGATGAGAAACTAGAGACCATAAGAAATCCCTCTCCATCACTTGCAATAGTGTGTTCCTTCTCATTGGTAATGTTGGCTTGCTTGAGTTGATTCTTCTTCTTGAAGCAATTGGTGGCATAATGACCTTTCTTGCCACAATAAAAGCACTTGATCTTCTTCTTCTTGAGCTTGGATGATGAAGCATTAGAGGAATCATCTTCCTCCTCATCTTTGTCTTTGGATTTGACTTTGTACTTGCTTGAGGATTGTTGATGTTGGTTCTTGCTCCTCCCTTTGTGCTTATCCTTGGCAAAGAGAGCTTTGCCATCATTATGAGTGAGAGAAAGCTTGTCCATCCTCAAGAGCTTGTACTCTTGTCTTTATTCTTCTAAAATTAGCACACTTTGGAGAGCCTCCAAACTTGGTAGCTCCTCCTTAATGGCATAGGATTGGACAAGGTTATCAAATTCACTTCTCAAGCCATTGAGAATGACTTGAACTAGCTCATTTTAATTGATGGAATCACCAATACAAGCAAGTTCTCTATGAATATCTTTTACTCTCAAAACATAACTAGATGCACTCTCATCACTCTTTTGGCTAATTTGAAAGATTTGATTCCTAAGAGTGAGAAGCCTAGAGGTATTCTTAGCCTATAGATAGTCTTGAGACAATCCCAAGCTTCTTTGGCTGTTGTACAAGTACCTATCTCCCTCAATATCTCATTAGAGACATTCATCTTAATGTAGTGGAGAGCCATCCTAGCTCTCTTTTTGTATTTTTGAACCTCTTGAAGAACTCGTGGTTCTTCTTCAAGGCCAAGAACTATGTCCATCACATCTTGAAGGATCAAGATGGACTCCATCCTCATTTTCCAAATTGAATAGTTTGAAGTGGTAAATCTTTCACTTGGTTCCAACAAGGATGAACCCATTGAAAACATTTGAAGTGAAGAAAACTCAAATGATGAACAATAAATGTTGCTACACACTCTCAATAGGATCCAATAATAGAGTACTATCTCCTCCTCTGAAAGATCTTGCAACTATTTGTGAATTGATTCTCACTAGCTACACAAATCTCTCTAAAATAAGATCTATTTCACATCAAATGATGGAGTATAGGCAAAGTTAGGATCAAACACTCTTATCAAGTGTGAAGTACTCTAAGAAACCAAATTTGACTCAAATACAATGATATTGCATGAAATAAAATGGCTAAGATCTCAAAACAGTGCCTAGATCAAATATAGATGAGATTGGCAAGCATACAACTGTGATTTTGGATCAACCAAGCAATCTCTTGACCAAACCAAATGTGTCCACCCAGGTCTAGGTGCCCTACCTAACCTTTTTTCAAAAGCTTATAACTTTTGATTGGCTCAACCAAATGGAATGAAACTGATTGCATCAGAAACTAGACAAAAATAGCTTCAAAACAAGCTATCAACCAAGATAAATGGACCAAGCATGAGAGAGATCTTCCAAACTGAAATTGGATGTTCCTCACACGTGTCTGAGCACTTGATTCCGTACAGTACCAGGTCAGACCCAATCAATGTCCTTTTGATCTCTTTTGATCCAAGATTGAACAAGATAGCTAGAAAAATGGGCCTTGACAACTTCTAGCTCAAGATTGATGAAATTTTTTTCACTTAGATGGATCAAAATGCATGGTAAACTTAGGTAGGCTCTGATACCATGTTGAATTTCACACGTGTGGACTGTCCATTACATGTACTTGTGATCTCCTAAGGTGTGTAGATGCACCAAGATCAAGACTAGATTGAGATTCAAGATCTATCTTTGAATCTATGGCAAAAACACACTACTACATGCATTCAATCACTTCCAACTCTCACTCACACGTGTGGGAAGTATTCAAAAAATAATCTAAGTAAAAACAAGCTGCTCTCCTTGGGTAGAGAGAGAAAAAACATCATGAGCTCTCGGGTAGAGAGAGAAAGCTAAAAATCCAATAACTCACAAAATCCATGAAATCACCAAATCAATTAGATCCAAAATGAGGAGTACAATGATACTAGTAGATCTACGAGCTACCACTATGCTTAACTATGATTGGACCATACTTTGTCACCTCTTGATCCTATTGGACCATTGATCCATGCACCTCTTAATTCTATTGGACTATATTCAAGCACACCTCAATTTCCTATTGGACCTCACAAGGTTCCACCTCTAAATCCTATTGGACCTCTTGGAATTCATCAAACAAAAGCTTTACACCTGCGCCTCACTAGTTTCCATATCTCCGACCAAGGCATAGATACCTATCTGCCCTTATCCAAGGACACTTGTACCTTAATCTAAAGGCACATATCCTTAATCCTAAGGGTATCCCTTATCCAAGGGTAACTTGATTCCATACCTCCGACCAAGGTATAGTCACTTGTTTGCCCTTATCCAAAGGTACCCTTTATTCAAGAGTAACTTGCCATTTAGCCCCCAACACTAAATGGACATATAGGGGTCACTGAAGCACTGCTAGTTACATAGGAATGTAATAGATGAGGCATTGTAGCGGATCCTGCAACACTCTAGGAGAAGATAATGTTAGCTGATGCCATGCACCTAACATGTTGATGCAGTAACTCATCACCCAAAAAGGGCTTCTAGTAGAGATGAAATTGAGAGCCGAGTCTGAGAGCATGCAAATTATTAGTGCTAGGCTAAAATGTACAGTTGTGAGCCCCATGGTAATTCTCGAAAGATGGATAGCCATGTGGGAGCTAGCAATTTAGACTATTTCAACTTGAGTTATGTTTTTAATAAAGAGGCCTCCTATTATTTAGTAAGAGGTGGAACCCAAATCTTTATAGAATGGGGTTCACTCAGTTGTAAGAGGTGGAAACCAAAATATGATAGAATTGAATTCACCAGCTCGTGGGTATAGATAGAGGCCTCCTCCACGAGTTTCATAGCATGTGTTGTGTATTGTAATGCTAGCTTTTAGAAACAATGAGTAAGAAATTTTTGCTAACTTTACCTCCTAGTCCTCATGGATTTGTATAAAGTACTGCAGGTTGGAGAGAGAGATAGTCAGATTCTTGTCAATGCCGTAAATGATGTTGCTTGCCCATTCGATGAATGTGATACAACCAAAATCTTTGAAATATGTCAGCTTGTATCCCTTTGTATCTTGGTAGATAATCGCTTCACCCTACAATACGTCAAACTAGTGTGCAAGCTTTCAGAATCCATAATCTTTTTATCTTTCCGAACACTACCAATAGACGACAGCTTAAAGCATTCTGCATATAATTCTTTGGTTAACTACTGAGTCTAAATCAAAATCTGATTCAGTAGATGAGGAGAGTCTTCAGAGTATTCATCTTATTCTTCTTCATCAGAAGAAAAATCTTTTTATAGGAAATCCAAAGGTAGGAACTCAGATAGGAAGAAAAGAATGGAGAAATCTGAAAAGATGGATCCATTAAGGAAGAGTGTTGAGATATTAGCAAAAGAAATGAGTGATTTAAAAGTCCAAATGTCTGATGTTAAATCCAAACGGAAAAAAGTGAAGCTTAATGACAATGTTTGGTGTACTGCTTGTGGGAAGGAAGGTCATTCTAAGACCAACTATCCCAGTTTACAGGCTAACTATTTAGAAGAGGAATTACTCCTATGTCTGATAAATAATCATGAGGAGGTAGCTTATACTGCAACTTCTACTAACCAAAAGAGCATTATACCAAAACCGCATATTGGTCAACAGTACACTATTTTGCGTAGAGGGGGGACAAGAGATTCCACTCCTCCACCTAGAGTAAGGGGTTCGTGCTATAATTGCGGAGCCTCGGGTCACTATTCGTCTGATTGCCCTGAACCCAGGAGGTCAGTAGGATATGTGCCGCTCTGTGCTAACTGTAAAGGCGAAGGGCATGTCCTTGCTGAATGTCCTCAGCCACAACCATTAGAGAAAATATTGGTTTGAAAAGGGCCCTATAGACTGGCCGAGTTTACAACTCGGGCAGCAAGTATAATAAACTAAAAAAAAAATTAAATCATTAATGTGAAAAAAAAGATATAACAAGAGGTGTGAGAAAAGTCTTGGAAAAATCAAAATTAATGAGGGAGAAGGGTGCAAATTCTTTTACAATCAATAGTATTTAGAACCGTGAAGGGGGGGCGCACCCCCTTCGAGATGCTGGGCCCATTCAGGGCACGGCCCCCCCTTGTGATGCCAAATAGCCCCTCCCTCCCTCATCCCCCTCGATGCCAGCGCAGGGGGTGCGTTGGTGCATGGGCACTAGCGCGTCCCCTCCCAACCAATGAAGCTCTGAGGGGGAGCCAGCCTGCAGTACGAGGGGAGGGGAGGCCGAGCTGGCACAGCTGCATCGGGGGGAGGGGGGGCTGCACGACTGCTTTTGGGCTCGGGTACAATGCGCTGGCTCCCCTTCCCTCGTACTGCGTGTTGGCGCCCCCTCAGAGCACCTATGGCTGGGAGAGGGCACGCTAGCGCCCATGCGCCAGTGGAGGGGTGCGCTAGCATCGAGGGGGAGGGAGGAGGAAGGGGGCTATTTGGCATCACAGGAGGGTCGCACCCCAAACTGGGCCAGCGTCCCGAAGGGGCCGTGGCACTCTTTTCCATGGAGGCGTGGCCTCCCAAATTCTCTTTCTCTGATGATCTCCCCCCCCCCCCCTCTCATTTTTTCTAAATTCAAGGTCTACTTAATATGCCATATGTTACATTTTAAAAAAATTTGCCCCACTTTTTTGGGCAGATTTTCTACGTTATGTAGAAGTACACATGGAGTTTTTCTATTGGTCTAGAGAAAGCTGAAAAAGCTGAAATAAAATAAAAGGAATATTTTTGGAAGGCCCTTTTTGCTCTCAAAGTGTTTCTAGTGAACCACGGTTTAAACCGAGGTTTGTAAACTTGCCTAGAGAAGATGACCTTCGGCCATCTAAAACTAACACTGACATGATAGTTCAGAGGATAGAAGTAGAGTCCAAATCATTAGATCAAGACCATCACTGGCCTGATTTAGATATAGAGATAAATAAAGTAACTACTAGAAGTAGTAGAGATTCTTCAACTCTTAAAGATAAGAAGAAAACTAAGACGAAATCTGCGAAAAACATGAAAAATGCAACAGAAAAAGCAAAAGTCGCAGAAAAGCCAGTAGAAATTTCTAATAGTAAAGAATCAGACCTTGATAGGCCTACTGAAAAATATTATGATGTTGATATTAGTTTAGAAGCTGAAAAGCTTTTAGACGAAGAAACCAGAAAAGTTAAGAAAGTAACATTCTCAGGTCCAGTTATAAGTAACAAGATACCTAGAGATCTGTCGCCACTTAGAACCCGTTCATATGACATAGTAGAAGACCTTGTCTCTAGAATGCCCAATATAGCTTTTAAACAGTTATTAGACGATAATCAATATTATAAGAAAGACATTAAGCAATTTTTGCGAAGGAAAAAAAGAAAAGAAAAGCGAAGTTACCATTAGTCAATGTAGGATTAGTTAACTACGATGATGAAGGTTAACCCGATATTCAGGTAGTAATCAATGGCTTCATCAAGGTATTTGGATCCATTTGCTATGTACACCAATCCTTGGATACAAGGAAGAAGGATGATGCAACCTCCATCAACGACATCTTTGTGGGGTATGGTGAGAATAGCAAAGGTTATAGAGTCTCCAATCCCATCAGTAAGAAAAAAATAGTGAGTAGGGATGTTATTTTTTATGAAGGACATGCTTGTGAAATAGATGACAATGCTACTAATCATCTTGATGCCAAATATAATGCTAGGATGGAGGAGGAGCTTCAAAGTGATGAAGAACTTGAGGATCCACCTCAAGATGCAAGAACTCCAAGAACTCCATGAAGATCCACAAGAGCAAGGGCCACGCCATTGAGGCTCACCTATGATGGCAAAGGTGACTAAAGGGAAGGCACATCATCTTTCACCTCTTACACTTTTCTTACTTCAATGTTAGAAGAACCAGCATGATATGAATATGCTTGTAAATCTAAGAGTTGGATGGATGCTATGCAAATAGAGTATGATGCTCTCATTGAGGATCATACTTGGGATCTTGTGAATCTTCCTCAAGGGAAGAAACCACTTGATTGCAAGTGGGTGTATAGATTGAAGTATAACCAAGATGGATCAATAAGTAAGCATAAAGCTAGGCTTGTTGCAAAAGGTTTTTTACAAACCAAAGGTATTGACTATGATGAAACTTTTGCTCATGTGCTTAAGCTTGTTACTAGTAGGTTGATCATAAGTCTTGCAACTACCTTCAATTGGGAGCTATTCCAACTTGATTTCACAAATGCTTTCCTCAATGGATATTTGGAAGAAGAGATCTACATGAGACAACCCAATGCTCAAGCAAGCACCTAGAGCATGGTATTCTAGGACAAACTCTTTTCTTATTTCCATCAACTTTGTGTTGAGTGCTTATGATCCATCATTGTAATAAGATTTCATGATGGAAAGATTATTATTTTTGTATTGTATGTAGATGATATTATTTTGAGTGGTAATGATCTAGATGGAATAAGAGATGTAAAAGTTGCATTGGCAAAAGAGTTTAAAATGGTAGATCTCGGCCAATTAAGCTTCATTCTAGGAATAGAGGTCATAAGAGGATGTGATAATAAACTACTTATTGGATGTAAGCTAGTAATATTGCTCTAAATCAATTCCATGAAATGTTTCTTGATACCAATTTTCTAGGATAATAATATGTTATGAATTATGTCTAGTAGCCCAAATAGTACAAGAAAGATATCTATCATACTATTTTTGGAGAGTATGACTTTTGAATTCATTACCTCTAAAGACATAACTAAACACTACAAATAATATCATACCAATGTGTCAGCCGATATTTTCGCACAAAAAATCGGGTTAATATTAAAGCTTAAGTTCATAATAACTGAAAAAATCGGCATGTAAATCCCGGTTATCAGAGAAAAATTGGCACAAATTTGCCTTAGAACTGGGTCTCAGCCCACTCTAATTGAGGCTAGAGAAAAGTTTGTGGCCTTAGAAATGGCATGTGGTAATGTTTTACGGCTTTTTGGCCAGTTGTAAAAATAGCCGACGTAGCCGTGCTAAAATTCTACCATGTATAGAGTTGGTTTTACTAATACATGGTTGCCTAGTGCATTTTCAAGAAAACCATGTTGTCATGGGAGCCCTAGTCATGAATGCAAAAATAGTCAACTTCAGTCAAAGAGCCATAGCACCTAAGTTTTCAGGCATTCAAGCATCCAGGGGACGGGGATACACATAGCGGGATATTGATGATAGAATGATTGAGAGAAACAATGAACATATATATGTTCAAGTAGATCGCTTCTAATCCCACTAATCCCACTGCTAATTATTGAATTTCACAATTCTAGCTTGACCATTTTGGTCACATACATTGTAATTGGCAAGATGGCCATGTAAATAGATGTCACACGTGCCAAATCACATAGGATGCTTTCCAATAAGTTCATTTTTCATATTACATTGTGATAGCATCTTTGAAATGAGGCAAAAATGTGTTTGGATAGGCTAGAGAAATTCTAGGATGTAAAAATAACATGTTTTACATTGTTTTTGGATCTCGAGATCTTGACCCCAAGTTAGGGTGGATCCAATGACCTATTAGGGTAGATGTTAGGGTTAGGATATGATAAGTTCAGAGGTTCCCTAATATGCTCAGATCCGTGCTTCAAAAGTATAAATGTATCATGGGATTTCCATCCAAATATCAAGAAAAATCAAGTTTTTCCAATTCTATCATCATTGTCTTTTGGTGGCGAGTTCTAGCAATTGGATGTGAGTGTTCTTATGCATTAATTGCTTGGCTTGGAAGGTATTGAACCTGTTTACAAGTTTGAGAAGTTTCTGTACTTTACTTTGGTTCATTTGATCAAATCTATGTGCCTAATGTGGAGTTAAATGCCAAATTTGCCACTTTTGGTAACTAGTCTTGATTCTAGCTTAGTTTGGATCTAGATCTTTGATTTGTGCATCCTCCATTACTTTTAGGATTGATTGGGATTTATTTTGCTGTAAAATTTTGTCATGGTATCAGAGCCTATCAAAAGTGAGCTTTAGATTTGATTTTCTCAAGCTTAGATCCTAGATTTGAGTAGTATTGGGTTTGCTAGTCTAGTAATTATACCTTCAAATTTGGTTTCATTTGAGTGAGAATAGATCAAAGGGAGCTTATTTTGCTGAGTTATAGCTATAGGAACCGATATTGACCCATTTCCATTCAACCAAACCAAATTAGAAAGTTCTTATGAGTTGAATCTTGGAGTACATGTCTTCTAGGAGAGATTTTCATAAGGATTTGAATGCCACCACTCTTTAGAAGTTTGGATCAGCCATTTGAGAGCTTAATTAGGTCGTTCTTAGGTTTCTTAAGGCCTAAAATACACCTTTTAGGTTCAGATCAAGTGTTTTGATGATTTCTTCATCTAGAAATGCAAAAGTAGTGAAAATTGTATTTCCATTCTACTCGGTTTTGGATAGGTTTTTGATTGAGTATGTCAATGTGATTCAACCTGAACTTAGAAGGCTTTATTTGTGAGACATTTGTGTGCTATAAAGTGCTTTTGGTTCAGTATAGGTGGATTCACCCTTCTTGTGAAGTTGAGGAGACTAGTTTTGATCAAAAATATAGTAAGTTTGGATCTAGAAGATAGATCAAGCTCAAGATCACCTTAGATCTTGTTGAAAAATCAGAGAGTGATTCATCTCAGGTCCCAAAGAGAGTGGGATAGCTAGTAGTGATCATATCTTGTACAATCTATCTTGTTTCTTTGAATCTATCTCCTATCATTGAAGATGGCATCCATAAGTGCCTATCTTTTGGATTCTAGTGATAGATTGAACTCTTCAAATTATCCAATTGGAAGTTAAGAATGGAATCCATCCTTATCATGCAAGATTTTATGGATATTGTGAATGGAGAGGAAGATGAGCCAATCCATCCCCAAGAAGCAACTAAATACAAGAGAAGGTGCAAGCTTGCACTTCATTGTATTAAGATGAATGTTGCAAATGATTTGCTCAAAGAAGTTGGAGCATGTACCTCAACCCAAGAGGCTTGGGAGACTTTTCAAAAGATCTATGAGTCCAAGAATACCTCAAGGTTACTCTCCCTCAAGAACCAAGTTCTTCAATGCTTCTAAGGGAGGAGTGAGAGTGGACATCAATTTGTTTTGAGAGTAAAAGATTTGAACAAAGAGCTTACTTATGTTGGTGAACCTATTAAAGAGAGTGAGCTTGTGCAAATAGTTTTGAATGGCTTATGTAGTGATTTTACTTACCTTGTCCAAAGCTATGCCATCATGGGAAACTTGCCTACAATTGAAGACCTTCAAACTGTGTTGATGGCCGAGGAGAGTAGGAAGGCTCATATCAAATCAAGGATGGAGAGGCTCTCCATTAATGATGGCGATGACAAAGACTTATTTTTCAAGAGCAAAGGCAAAGCAAAGACCAAGGGAGGAGCATTCAAAAGAGAGCAAGCAAAGGATGGAGATCAAGAAGGATCCACATCCTCATCATCACAATTTTAGCCCAAGAAGGACAAATCTAAGATAAAGTGCTACTATTGTAGCAAGATGGGGCATTATGCCTCAGAATGCTTCAAGAGGAAGCAAGATCAAAGCCAAGCCAACATTGGACAAGAGGAGGAAGAGAGCTATCATGAGGACTCACTCATGATGTCAACCTTTTCATCATCAAATGTCAAAGGTGAAGATCCTTGGTGGATAGATAGTGGGGCTAGCTCCCACATGTCGGATAAAATGGAGTATTTTTCTCAACTCACACCTTATGTCGGACCTATAAAATCCATATTTACAGCAAATGATCATGAATGTAAAGTTGAAGGTGTGAGATCCATTCTCTTATGCTTAGGATCTTCCGAGAAGACTAAGATATATGGTGTTCTCTTCATTCCTAGCATCACTAAGAATTTGCTTAGTGTTGGCCAACTTTTAGATCATGGTTTCATTGTGGAGTTCAAGTTACTAATTTATGCAACGTCAAGAAAAGTGGGATGATCATAGCAAGGGGAACAAGGTTTGGGAGGTTATTTAAGCTTGATGCTTTTGTAAATCCTAACCAAGTTGTGATGGTAGCCAAGGAGACCAAGATGATCAACACCAAGTCCATGGAAGCTATGTGCAAGGAGGAGCTTGCTCTCGGCCTACCAAGATCTTTGGCAAAGGAGAAAAGAGTATGTGAAGCTTGTGCCTTGGCTAAGACACACAAGTTACTTTTTTCAAGCTCAATCACAAAGACAAGTCATCCTCCCAAGTTGATCCACTCGGATGTGCATTTTGCTAGCGCAAAGAGCAATGGTGGAGCTACAATGTGTTGGAGAAAGAGGGTGTGTGAGTTTGAGGGACGAAAAAGCTCGAAAAAAAAACGAACGTGAAAAATAAGCGAACTTGAAACTCGAAACATGAACAAGAAACGAACTCGAACATAAAGTCTCTGTGCGCAGCGGAATGAGCTATATTACTCTTTTCCTAAGCATGACTATGCCTATCATAAACGAACAGAACTTTAGCGATAGAAATCACGGTGGTTCTGATTACGTAGCCAAACATTAATAAAACACCAGAAGAATAATTTGTCGTGAACAGCTAGACAAATTGTTTTTCGCGAATGATTCGCGAAGAGCTAGACTGAGCTCGACTGATAATCAGTCACGAATGATTCGTGAAAGGCAAGACAATATTAGTCGTCAACAACTAGACTAATAATAACTCGCTAAAAGCAGATTACCAGATTGAGCAACAAGAAAGTCAGACAGAATGAAGAAAAGTGTAACAATATCGACGCAAAATCTGAACGTAGAAAAAAAAAACTGTTATCAGATTAAGTATAGCAAAATGTACATGTCAATAATGCGGTAGAGCACAAGACAATAGTGGACAAAACCGCGTGCTCTACAAAGCTAATTCAATATGTAAAAGCGATGAACCTATTACTAACAATAAAAAATCAATTTGCAAGGCATCTACTTCGTCTATCTTTGATAAGCTTCTGATGCTATATCTTACACACACACTTGTTCTTGATCAACTTGAATATGCAAAATGGTATTCAATATATATATATATACACAATGTTATAGTGTGCAGTTGAAGAAAGTACAAAGTGGATGTGTTGTCTGTAGGAGATCGTGGGTGGCTGTTGTTATTGTCAAATCCGTTAGCACAGTTGCATGGGATGAGCGTGAAGAGGCCACGACTTCAGCCTTTGCTGAAGTGAACGTTGGTGAAGATGCGAAAAATGCATCACTTTGACAAATTGCCTTAGGATTTGATTTACAGGGTGCCTTCGCTTTTCCTAGGGCACCTTTGGCATTTTGTAAGACAATGTCGCCTTTTCCGCCTGTCACAAAACACGTGTAAAAAAAAACACAGTGTTGCATTTTTTGCCTTTTCTTCGCCTGTGAGAATTTACTTGTATTTATGCAGACTGTGCGACAACATGAGTAAAAATGCAGCATGAATGGAGGTAGATTAAAATGGGATTTAGGAGAGTGGAGGAGATAAATCCAGCACCCCCCCTTAATTTGGATCTATGAATGCCTTGATCTTCAGACTAAGCAATGCACAAAATTTGTTGTGTGCATTAATACTTAATGCTTTCGTGAATATATCTACAACCATGTCCAGCGTTTTGAAGTACGTTAAGCTCACCTTCCTGTTGGGAACCTTGCCCCTAATGTAGTGATATTTGATTTTAATGTGCTTACTCCTAGAGTGAAATCTAGGGTTGGCCGATAAGACAATGAAACTCTAATTATCATAGAATGAAATTGTAGGGATGTATTGATACAAATTAATGTCTGAATTTCTCAACCAAAACACTTCTTTAATAGATTGAGAAGCGGCAATGTATTCTGCTTTTGTAGAAGAAATAGTGCGATAGAGGCTTGCTTACGACTGTGAGATAGGACCGTCGTTGAAGAAGAATGTAAATCCAAATGTGGACTTATGATTGTGTACATCTCCTCCCCAGCTTGCATCAGAATATCCACTAAGCTGATGAAGATTGTCGATGTTGACATCTCCATAGCAGATGCACTGGTCCATGGTAGCTCGAATATACCTCATGACTCTTATGAGAGACTTCCAATGGATAATGCCAGGATTAGCCATATATTGGCTGAGTGAGCTTACTGCAAAAGAGATATTTGGTCTTGTACAGACCATTGCGTACATACATGACAGATCCAAATATCAATCGATAAGGATACTCTCTCATCTGCTCCTCTTCCTGCTTGGTCTGGGGACATTGGTCCTTTGACAAATGCAGGCCTAGATCCATTGGTGAGTGAGCTAATTTAAAATTCATTAGATTGTATTCGTTAAGAACATTGTGAAGATACCTTTGTTGAGTGATGTAAATCAGTCGTTTCGGTTTGTCTCTGTGGATTTGAATGCCAAGACAGAAGTGAGCTTCGCCCATATCAGTCATGTTGAACTCTGAAAATAACATCTGTTTAGAATCCTTGACCAAATTGGTATTGTTGCTGAAGAGCAACGTATCATCCACGTATAAGGTGATGATAATGAAGGATTGCTGCGCTGACTTGGAATAGACGTTGCAATCGGCAGTGCTTGGTTTGAATCCTTGTTCGATGAGGAATCTGTTGATCCTCTACAACCAAGCTCTGGTAGACTGTTTCAAGCCGTAAAGAGCTTTGTAGAGTTTACAGACATGATTCTTCATACCTTCCAAAATGTATCCTTCGGACTAGATCATGTAGATGTCTTCTTGTATAGCTCCATTCAGATAGGCTATTTGTATATCAAGTTGATGTACTTCGAGGTCGGTGGCTGCAGCATAAGACAAGAGTGTTTGGATCGACGAATGTTTGACTACTTGATTGAAAGTCTCGCTGTAGTCGACATTTGAGATCTGAGTGAATCCTCGTGCCACCAGCCTTGCCTTCCTTCGATCAATTTCTCCATTGGCATTGTATTTGACCTTGAAGATCCATTTGCAATCAATGATATTGCAGTCAATAGGAGCTTCGACTAATGACCACGTTTGGTTCATCAGAGAGGAATACTCTCTGTCCATAGCTTCTCTCCAGAGATCAGAGTCTGGTTGGCTGAGTGCCTCTTCAACTGTCGTCGGTTCCTGTATCAAGAGACATGCAGACTCAGGAGTATACCTTGTGGGCTATGTGCGCACTCTACAAGCTTAATTGCTGGAACTCTTGCTATAACTTCAAGGACAACTTCAAAAGAATTCTATTCCCTCTTTACAAGCTCTACATGGTATTTTACAGCCACCTACCATCCAACTTTATGAAAAAACAAGCAAAAATCATGATTTTTAACTCTTTTCCGGTTTTTTCTCCACTATAAAGTGAAAATTCATGACACTCATCTCTTTATATAGCACAAAAAAACCAATTTACAGAATTATAACCATCTAATTGATTTGATCTTGTTGGATTTTTGTTCTTACTATCTATGTTGTGTTAAAAAAACATGAAAAACCAAGCAATTTTGACCAAAACATAGCCTAGAATCATAAATTATTATAAGATCCAGCATGCATCATTAATTTCATCACTAATATGAAAGTACACTTGCTAGAAAATTCAGATCTGCATAAGATTTGAGTTACACAACAAAAAGCTCCAAAAAAGCAACACAAATTGGCTTTCTAGGACAATTCTCCATAAACCACAAAAAAATTAAGAGAGATATGGATCTTAGTAACATGCAAATTGAAATTGGGACCTCATTGACTCGATTATCATCTACATGGCCCTTGTCACCTTAGCATCACCCCATCTACTTAAATTAAAATAACTACTATTTACAATAGAACAACGTATCGACTAGAAGTAACTGAAAATAAACTGGGCTTGTTATTCTAAAGGAACTCTAAGTGAATAACAAAACTCATGTTGTCACCCACTCTCATATAACGACATCCCAAGTCATATTCCCAAGAGTGCTTATGGGATTAACAACCGATGCATGTCCATACTAATGGTTCTAGAACTCACCTTTAACTTGTAGTCTAGTCCTAGAAACTAGGGGTATCCTTTGTTTAAAAAATAGACCACAAAGATTCATTTATGTCCTTTGTTCTTTGGCTAATATGTAGAGCACATCTAGCATCATTAACAATGTAGAAATCTTGCATCTACTACACATAGACGATGTAAACTCAATAAGAACTTGTCAAACAAACTTATGTAAGTTAATTAACTGTTCCGGTCCATAGTGACAGCGGTACAACAATAGTACTCACATGTGGGAACTCATACATGTAAGAAAAATAACATTCTATATAAAAGAATCCAGTATATCATCACAAATATGCAAAAGATGGATGTAGAACCCAAAAAGATATCTTCCATAAGAATGAATAAGAGAGATGAATTTTTTCACACACTTGTATGCCTATTTATATCATTCTCTTTCTCTATTTGGATGCTCTTACACAAGCTTATCTACTTATGGAAGTTTCTAGATCTCTTCCAAACCCTAGGTCTATCATGGCTAGATTCAATGCATCTCTACTAACCAATTGGATTAGGTCCAAATTCGACCCTATCAACTTGCCTAAATTGCTAAAAATAGTAGATCCACTATTGTTAGGCCTGACTAACGTTATAAAGTCTATCTCTAAGTTAAAAATGCATATTGGCCTCAAATAAACTCAACTTGACTAAACTAAACTAGTTGATATTTTTCACATCCTTTGACCCTAAGTTGTGTAAACTAAGCTATACTAAGGCCGAACTAATTACAATTGATTAATCCCAATATGCCTTTGGTTAGTTAGGGATCTTACATATTTCCCCCTTAAAAAAATTGTATGTCCTCTCATCCCCAACCTAATTTTTCTTCATGTTATGAAAAGATAAGAATTTTAAAAATATGTTATCTTTTCTTCTAATAGCTCATGATAAATTAGTTTTCTTATAGCAATTCTAAAGGGTAAACTTGCCCATATTGATAAGCCAAGTACTTTCTATTGAGAATGAGACAATGGGTACATAGATAGTAGGCATACTTATAATGTACTCATTTTCCATGTAATACATGATTAAACTCATAAACTTCATGATATAAGTAGCTTTCTTACAACAACTAACTTGCCCACCTTGATTAGCCAAGTAGCATCTATTGATAGAGAGATATTGGGTGTCTAGATTCAAAGTAATGGACACACCTTTATGTTTGCAACTATGCAAACACAGTGAAAATATAAAAAAAGAAATAAAACTCCGTGGCATGTGTTTTGTAAGTCCATGTATGAGTATTTGTCAATAAACGTCTACCATGGCATGCGTTTTGTAAGTCTATGAGTAGAAGCTTAAAATAATAAAATAACCTAAACTTAGAATTAGAACTTAGATTTAAGAAACTTAAGCTTAGAAATATTTGTCTTAAGTTATCTTAAGTTTCAAAATTTTTAAACTTTTAAAAGTTCTAAGTCCTAAGTTAGAAGTTCTAGAATGGCTAGTTTTAAATTAGTGGATAACTTATGGAAGACCCTCCTAGCTATAAAAGAAGATGTATTTGTAATGTCCACAATACTTTGAGATTAAGCTATCTTGCTCTCTATTTTAGAGAATTATCACTCTATTTCATTTGTGTTTTCTTTGGGAAGGTGCATAGCTTGAGGGAAGGTGCTCGGACCTCCTCTTGCCTCCTCATTGGTTTGTATTGTGCCATGCGTTTTATTGGTTCTATATTTAGTATTAGTCACAATTTCATTTTATTACCCTTTGGGTGTTAAGTAGAATTTAGATTAATCTTCTTGCTAATTTGGAAAGCCTTAGCAAGACTTTGTATTTCTTAAGTAAGTGGCTAGTTGGGTACCGCCTTAGCCACCCCAGTTATTTCCGAGCACTAGTTGGGAAGCCTTAGTGCTCCATTTCGTTTATGTTTCCATCTTGCTAGGAAGCTTGTAGAAACTTAAGAAGTGGACAAACCTCTACATCCCTATACTACATCTGTAAGTAGATCTAGCCACCATACTACAAACTAGAACTACTTCCAACATTGGCAACATTGCTGTTTTTTAAGATTTTCTACATAGCTTTCTTTGTTTTTTCGTTTTTCGCTCACGTGTTTGTGTGCATGCTTGCTTGGTTTTTTTCCTCTTCAAACTGCAGCACGAGACTTCTCTCTAGTTCCTCAATGAGCTGCGGAGCAACCTATCAAACCGAGAGGAAGCAACAAAAGTATCAATTTGGGCATTTTCTTTGAAAGAAGTGACCCAAGTGACATTTTTTCCGACTGTATATCAGAATTCGCTGGTCTGTCTGCAGCCATAACAGACACTATCTTCCATTCTATCACCTCCACGAATTTTGAACTTGTTCAGATTCTCTAAAAACACCCTGATATACTGTCAAAATCCATTGTTTTCCAACCAAATCTTGGTCTTAGTAGCCTATTTTCTGTCAAAAAATCATTTTTTTCAATATCCCTTGTCTATCAGCAAAACCTCAGTATCAGAAATCGCCAGTCATACCACAAAATCGCCCACAATGGGCACAATTTCTCTGTACCCTCTACGAATTCTCTCCCTAACAATTAAAAAAAAAAAAATCAGTATTTTGACTGAAAGCACTTCTTGTCAGAACTTGCGAGTACTGCAGTTGGATCCATCTGACTGTCCACGATTTCTAGTATTGAGACCATAAATTCTATTACAGCACAAAAGTCCAGTTTTTGTCCAAAATCCTTCGTTCTATAAGAAAACTATCCTTTTTTACTTTTTCGACAACAAGTAAAGTACTACCCTGATCATCTGTACTGTTATCCTACTCCTCATACTGCATCATGTCTTGAGATTGTGCTGAATGTTCCAGTCCGGCTCCTCCATGACTAGAACGCAGAATTTCAGGTATGGATGCACCAAAATATGATGGAGAATCTGATCCAATTAGATTTTTCCAAGACTTTAATAATGCATGCCATTTCTATGGAGATACCTCTAAAACCAAAATGCTCCAACTAATCCTGATGGTACTCTATGGAACAGCTAAAGAGTGGTATCTCAATCTTGAAGCTCCTGATCTTGCTTCCTGGACTACCCTCAAGGACACTCTCATCAAGCATTTCAAACCATCCAAATTGACTCAGAGCCCATTCAACCAAATCACCCATATCAAGATGCGTCGTGAAGATTCGGTTCGAAACTACATTGAATGTTTTAAACATCTCAAAGTAGAATGTGTTGATGAAAATATCACCAAACGTATGGCCATCAAATTGTTCTTGGTTGGACTGCCTAACTCGTAAATCCACTTCCGGATTTACATTCTTTCTCAACAATGGTCCAATTTCTTGGAACAGTCACAAGCAATCTTCGATAACTCTATCTTCCACTGAATTAGAGTATATCGCAGCCTCTCAATCTACAAAGGAAGCAATTTGGTTGAGGAATTTACTCTCAGATATCGGTCTGAATCAATATGCTCCGACAATATTATTTTTTGATAATCAAAGTGCCACTGCCTTATCAGCCAACCCTAGATTTCATTCTAGGAGTAAGCACATTGAACTGAAGTATCATTTTGTCAGAAGCAAAGTTCTCAACAAAGAAGTCAAATTGCAGTACTGTAGAACACAAGATATGACAACAAATATTTTTACCAAAGCATTAAGTTTAAAATCACACAGAAGATTCTATGTAGAACTAAGTTTGAAGGTCAAGGCATTCAAGGATTTAGATTAAAGGGGAGTGTTGGATTAGTCTCCTTCTTACTAATCGACTAATTGGTTTTAATCTTCATCCATTTTTTATCCATTTCTACGGATTTTCTCGTGTTTGTATACAGTCTACAGAATTACAAGTGTTTTTACACAGTCTGCAAAAATACATGGAGTTTGAAAACAGTGCGCCTGTCAGGAATCTCGTGGAAAATGCAGTGTCTCCTTTTTCACATTTTTTGTCTGTCAGGAATCTTGTTTAAAATCACAGTGTCACATTTTTCGCTTTTTTCAAAGAGCCTCAAATGTTAAGGAAATGACTCTGGCAAAGTGTGGGACAACTCTAAATGAGATTTAAGGGCATTGTCGTCTTTTTCACATTTTTCGCAAAATCTCGACATTGTCACTTTTCGCAAAATCTCGACAGTGTTGCCTGTGGCTATTTTAGTCATTTTTGTAGAGCTACAGTTTTAGTTCATTTATGCAGACATAATGTTTACGGCCAATTTCCACCGCTTATCAGCAATCAATGACAAGGAACCAGATGGATGCCAGCGGATCACCAGCCAACTAGCGATCGCAATCGACAACCTGATTTCTTAGTATAAATAGTTGTTCATATTCATATAGTTTCATTATCAAAATTATCAGAAGAAGCATTTTGAATGGTTAGCTCTCTCTCTCTCTCTCTCTCTCTCTCTCTCTCTCTCTCTCTCTCTCTCTCTCTCTCTCTCTCTCTCTCTCGCTTGAACACTCCTGAGCATTCTAGCTCACTTCTTAGAATTGTTTTAGAGATTGCTATTGCGCTACTGCCTATCAGCATTGTGTTTAATTCAGACTTTCATTTTAGCCACTCAGAGATAACATAGAGTACGCGACTTTGATCCGCAACTTATTGTACTCATTTATTTCTATTTCGTTTTCATATTGAATCAATATTATCCTTTATTGCGTTCAACTTCGTCTCAGAATGTATGTATTTCTGTAGTTCTTCGCGACTAAATATTTGTCTTGCTCTTCACGAATAATTCGCGACAAATTATTTGTCTGATAATTCAATGCTTAATTGTTTGGCTACGTAATCACTGTAGTATTGATGATTTCAAAGTTAGTTACTATAAGATCAAACGTGATTTCTATCACTATTGTTTTGTTTGAAATTGATAGGCGTAGTTATGCATTGTGAAAGAGGAAGATAGTTTATTCCGCCATGCACGAAAAGTTTTTCTTTCTAGACACTTGAATTATTTTCATTCGTTTCTTTTTTAATTCAACCTATCTTCAGCACACCTCTTTTCGACAGACCGCAACCGTTGCCTTGGCTGTTGCCTAATTTGATTGATGAATGCTATTGCAATGCATATGATTTTTTGTGATGATTGAATGAGTTTGGAGTTGCAGGTATAGTACACAGGCAACAATAGGCCGCCGTACTTTCACACGTGTGAAGAGTTTTGGAGCTAATTCATGGAGTTCAAGCTAAGCTAAGCTAGAAATCAATGCATTGATTAGTAATCTAGCTCCTAGATCTTGTTTGGATCTTAAGTAGGTGCTTTCTCCATCATTTCTAGGATCAAATGGGATTATTTTGCTACATTTTCATCACTCAGGCCTTTACTGTCGTATTGCAATTTATCTTGACCAACCCCCTCATGTTCAAAGTTTCCTGGCATAATTCAAATACACATGGCCTTTTAAGAATTCCTATTTTTTTTCTACTCATACAAGATGATGTTAATTCTCTAATGTGTAAAGTAAATCATTATCAAAAATAATCCTTGCACTTTGAAGCATTAAAAGTCAATTTTTTAAACATGGATATATTTAATTGAACCTTACAAAGTTATAAGTCTCATTTACAATGAATGCACCTTGCAATTTATAGGGCTCTTCTCAACTTTCACCTTTTTATCTTTAGACTATATTTTACTCATACTATGTTTTACAGGGAGGAAGGCCCTCAAACGGGTGAGACTAGCCTCAAAATGAGGAGGCCACTTGGATGTGGGGCCACTTGGATGTGGGCTTTTCCTATACTTAAATGTTATTTACTCTGAGTACTAATAAGTGTTGATCACAACATTCAAATGTATGTGTGTGAGCGTGCACGTGTGCGAGTGCGTGAGCTATTTTAATAAGATCCATTTGTTTCATTTCTATGTATGTGTATGTAACATATACGCATCATCCTTATTAGTCATCACGTTAGTAGGTGTCTTTTGTTCTTCCTAGTGGGCCACACATCAATTGTTGTCTTTCTAAAATAAATTCAGACACAATGTATAGTGTCATTCAAAAAATTCTTTTGTATTTGCAAGAACACCTAAATGCGATAATGAAAACTTAAAAATGTAGTTGAGTATATAAAACACATTTTCTATTATAACATCTTTTGAGTGAAGCTCTACGTTGTGGAAGGCCACCTTTCTCAAGCCGGCCTTGTTGTGAGGACGTGATCCCAAAAACAGGGAAGGCAACTTTGAGAGCGCCTCACAACGAAAGAGGACACAATGAGGGAGGCCCTCTTCTTGGGCCTTCCCGAGTTATGAGGTGACTCAAAAAGAGGGAAGTCAACTTTAGGGCGCCTCACAATGGAAGAGTACACTTTACAACATGGAAGGCCTTCAAGAGCCAAATACCATCAACCAAGCTAATCTAATTATCTAAGTACCAGAGTCCACTTCCAAGCTTAGAAAAGTTGCTTTTGTGTATAATTATTCACAATAGAAAAAAAGATCTTAGAATTTACAAAAATAACAGCCTAGTAATCACAATTGAATTCTCTTGGTATCAAAATTTTATGCTTCCAACAAATAGAGTAAACGCAAACGCAGTTTATTGATAACTAATTAATACTCCATAACATGCAGTAACAATAAACACGTCACGCTGGTAGGAGACTGATCAAAATAAAGAGCATCATTTAGGCTGTACTGCATCCCACATGCAGCAGCATATCGATGCAATAACATTAAATCGTCATCTGTACGGTCGAAATAGATGATAGCTACTATTATCAGATAGTTATGTAGTTCAATTTCTACATTCGTTCATGATGGGTGCACGTCTTAGACCGTAAATGGAGCCTTGGCTTGTGATATATTATATGACTTCTGAATCATGCCTCTAACCCAAACCAGCTTTACAAGTAAACATTTTCCAAATCAGTTGTCGATTATGACGGTTGGATCGCAACAGCATTCGTCCAATAAACAGCAGCAACAAAGAGCCGCTAAGCTGCAGTGTGAAAATATCCCAAAAATCAAACTCTTTAGCCAAGTGTCTCAAAAATCGTCATTAAAATGTATAGACAGCAGACCATAGCCGAATCATGCAACATCTGCAGTTCATAGAAAAATGAAAACAGATCCAGACAAAAACAGAGATGTAGTAATTACCATCCTTTCCAAAAACCGCCACTTTCCCTCCTTGGATAATATTGAGGAGGTGGAGCGGCGTAACGACGATCGCGACCCATGATTTCAAAGTTACGGGTTTCTCCAAGAAGCCCTGCTTTGATTGCTTTGATCTGCTGATTCACAACCTCGAATTCGCGACTGCAAAAGAACTATTCTGCTGGTGATGAAGATAATTGCACAGGCCAAACACTTACTCGCTCTAGCAAACATGTTCTCACTCGGCTGATTTATATCGGCATTGGAAGCGTGTTCTACCGACAAGTAAGCATGGAGGAACGGGACGTCGATGTAGCAACGAAAATGCGCAGAAGTAAGCATTTTATCGTGTTTCACAAAGAGATACTCCATCCCATCACCGCCATGGGAATGAGCTTTCTTCCTTCTTTCCTTTTCTGCCTTTAGAATTTTTTTTGCCTTTAGAAAACGTTTGATTCAATTCAACAAAACACACCATTTTTTTTTATACTTGATATCAAATCTTTCACTTCACTTCACCTCATTAACCTACTCTCTCCTTCACTTCAAATTAATACAAGTGGGGGGTATGTGTGAGTCATCATAGCTATTGTGCCCCATTGTGTGTGAAATTACCCTAGCTAGCTACCCCTTGGAGCCACCCACTTAAAGCCATGTGACTATGCCTAGGTTAAGGGATTCTTCAAATGCAAACTTGGCCCATGCATGACGTCCTCACCGTTTGTAGCTTAAGTTCTTCGCATATGAGTTGCTCATGATGTCATCCCATGCTAACATGATGAGGCCTGTAAACATGAGTCCGCCGCCCTTGGCCTTCACATGTGCAACGGGTACCCACCTCAACTACACTATTTCTCCTTGCCTCTCTGTCCATGCTTGACCTTTTGCTCAAACAAGCCACAAGTGCTAGCCAATACAAAAACCACACAATTAGTTTAAGGGTTCCATGGTGGACAATCAATGCTCACCAAGAATGATTCGTGAATATCAAACCTCTTGAACTCGAAGAGAAGTTAGGAAGATCAAGGAACCTGAAACAAGTCAGGATGAATACATGAGAAGATATCTATGCACCCGTCCAACCAAGTCTCGAAGCCTTGCGACGTCAAGTATTGACATGTGAAAGTGATCTAAGCTCGAAATTTTTTGGCTCCTTAGTTATTTCAATCCAAAATCACTCACCCTTGTTTCCTCTAAAGGTTCTACCCATCTCTACCCACATACCATGAGTCTATATTCTTAGGCTTCTAAAATAGCTTTCGAGTGTATAAAACCTTTATAAATCAAATGTATAAGAAGTTGATGATTTTCTTCTTACAAAAATAGCTAATTTATCTAGCTTCATTATATGCCATATGTACTCGTTGCCTCACATAGTAAGGTCTAGCCAAGAAATAAAACAAGGTTCCAAATGTCCACTTGTGTGCCAATCGAGATATGAGTTCCCTACACAAGTACTCTTCTAACTCTTATCCAACTTGCTTATTGTGAAGTACATCAATTAACTTGACTTCTACATTTGTTACAAATACCTCAAGGGAGTAAGTGGCAAAGATTGAGGGTTCTCATGTTCATAGTCTGTTAGCCGATATTTTCGCACGGAAAATCGGGCTAATATTGAAGTTTAAGTTCGCAATAATTGAAAAAACCGGCATGTAAAACCCGGTTATTAGAGAAAAATTGGCACAAATTTGCCTTAGGATTGGGTCCCAGCCCGTCCTAAAGTGGCTAGACACAGTTTAAAAGTAACTAACTAACTTTCGAAAAAATCGTCAAAAATATTTCGAGGTTAATTTTTGTAAAGACCGAGCAAGAGTGCCGGTCCACCTAGAATTGGGTCCCAGCCCACCCTAAATGAGGCTAGAGCAAATTTTGCGGCCTTAGAAATGGCCAGTAAATATTTTGCGACTTTTCAAAAAAATGGCCAGTTGTAAAAAAATAGCCGGTATGACCGTGCTAAAATCTCACCATGTACTGAGTCCATTTTTACTAATATATGATCACTCAATGTATTTTTCAGGGAAACCGTGTTGTCGTGGGAGCCCTAGTCATGAATGCCGAAAAAGTCAACCACAAAACAAAAAATCGAGACATAAAAGTTTCGAGTAAAAATGGGACCGGGAAATATGGATTTAGTGTCAAGGAGTCACATAAATCCTAACGGCAAAGTTTAGGCAATTTACGGACAATTAACGAAATGTGTGGGCCAAGTGGTTACCCAACAAGCCAAAAACCCAGACAAATGAGCAGTAGGCGCACGACCCTTGAAAAAACGAAGAAAGGCCAAAAACGAAGGTACCCAAAGAAAAAATGAAGGCTGCCTACTAAAAATAGGGGTTCAAAAAGGGCCTTACCCAAAATTTGGATAATAAATGCCAAAACACCTTCGAGGCTATAAAAATTGAGGTACACCCACTGGCCATTGACATTTTGGGCTTCTAGGGTGTACAAAAGGGGAAACTTGAATGGCCTCCCTAGCCTTTGACAAAAATGGCATCTTGGCTAGTTTTGGAAGAGAGCCTTGAATGCACCACTCCCCCACTCTCTTATGGAGGCCACTGGGTGTACTATCAAATGGGTTGAAGACAAATGGCAAAGAGGGCTTGAAGGGCATGAAGAATGACAAGATGACATTGTGAAGGGGATGCATTGGATTTTCCTATAAGAAGGAGCCAACTCTTTGTATTTGTTGTTAGTGCTTTTGGATGTTAGTACTTTTAGGAGTTGGTATTTTGGGAGGTGCTTGTTTGCTTGAGGGTTTTGGAAGTTAGTTATATTTTGATGTTAGTTATTCCAATGCTGGTAGTTTGGAAGTGAGTTTACTTGTTTTGAGAGTGATGTTAGTTCTATGTTAGTTACATGCTTGAGAGGGCTTTGTTGTTAGTGAAAGGATGTTAGTGCTTGCTTGGATGTTGCATTGCTCCTCTTGTGTGTGGTGGATGCTTGAAGGTGGTGGAATGATACATTCCAATACGTTGAGGAAGGAAGGGAATGCAATTGTTTTCAATGGGTGTGTAATCATGGAGGATAGCTATTATTGTATGATTGTCGATTGCTTGATGGGTAGTGGTCATTGGGTTGAATGCTATCCTCATAATCCATAGTAAATGAAGGGCACTTGTTGTTTGAATGTTGAAGTACGTTGGAAGATTGTGCTTCTTGCAATTGAATGTTAGTTAATACAACGTGACTATTGATTGTTTGGTTCTTGGTTGTTGCAAGAGTTACTTTGTGGTGAGGATGTTAGTTCATTGTTGAGGAGTGTGTTGGGATAAGTGTTGTTTGGTGGTCTTTTGTGTTGTCGTACCGAGCCTGTAAGGAATGTTGAAGGTTGTGTGATGAATGTGTTGGGTGTTAAGAGTTAGGAATTCGTGTGATGTTTTGGTTAAGTATTAGGGAGAGCTGATTGCCATGTGAGGTTGCCTTATGTGAAACATGTGCTGTTTGTTCGGAATAAGTGCAACTCTAGTGTTGAGAACTTTGTGAAGAGAGGGGGTTGTTGTGAGGGTAGTATCGGTATATATCAGATTATTAGGTTTGTTTGCGACAATCTACACATGGTTTTCGAAGCTAGCAGGCCTGTTGCAGTCTTCTTTCACAATTTTGGTGAGCTATGACAGATCAAATAGCACTGTAGTAGACCTCTCAGCGATCTATCAGTCCTTCAGACAGTTCCAACCACTACCTGCTGCCAAATACCAACCATTGTGCATGCCCCGTTCTATTTACAAAGAAAATACCAGGCCCACAGCCTGTATGTGGCCATCTGCAGCCATTTTCCTACAGTTTCAGACCTGCTAGTACTGTGACAGGTTGTCAGCGGCTCCCTACACATTTTCTTGAGTTGTGTCAGATCAAACAAATCTGTATCAGACCTGTCTGCGGCCTACAAGCTACCTACGGCCCTGTACCAACCTACCTGCGGCTCTGTACCAGCCTACTTGCGGCCTGAGCGACCTGCCACATGGATTTGCAAGCTGTTTCAACCTGTCTGCGGCCAAAAACAGCCTGAGTGTGACCTCTGTCAGACCTGTCTGCGGCCAATAGGCTTTTGCCACGTGGCCTACAACTGCCAAAATGGACCCCTGCCCTAACTGCGACTTGCCTACCTATGTGATGCCCTGATGTGGCCTGTTGTCCTCTGCCTGCGGCCCACAAACCCTCGCTGGTGTAGCATCTATTCTGTCTACATTTTTCAGATCTGTGACAGCACATAGTCTGCAGCCAACTTGCATGCCTGTGATCCTCTTTCGATCTCTGTCTGTGCTGTGGAAACCTGTGTGGCACTCCGTCTTGGCCTAAATTCTTCCATGGTAATCTATATCAGGGTTTTCCAAGGCTAATCTACTGATTTCGTGGACAATCCAACAATCTGTGAGTGAACAGCAAGCGACAAACAGAATGCGACATGGAGTTTTAAAAGCGGCATTCATGACTAGTTGGGCTCTTGCGGCAAACCGGTTACCTCACACGTATCTGAGGTAATTTGCATTCAATACCATTGTCTAAAATACAGTTTGCAAATGTCGTTTTATATACCGTATTGTGTTTCATGTTTAGTGAATCAAAATTTTCAATCCGCAATTGTGGCTTTTTGTTTGTACTAGATGATTTATCTTTATACGCCATTAGGAAATCGCATCTGTACTGTGTATGAAACCATCAAAGTCATACATGGAGTAGTTTTACCATTTACGGGATTTTTACAAGTATTCTAGGGATGCAAGTTTTTTAAGGGACATCATTTTGAAGAATGAGATAAAATACTAATTTTAGTTCCGATATGCATTAATCAAAACTTGCACTTTGTGGTTGTGTCCGTTTAACCGAGTGAATAGTGGAAAGTTTTGTAGTGAATTGTGTATTTTTTTAGAATTCCGGTTGGAATTATAGTTGTGCATGAAAAATGTTGTGTGGTTAATTAGAGCAATGAATGTTTCTCATTTCTGACTTAGCAAACGAAGCTAAGGATGACTAGCTTAGGGTTATTGGTGTTGTATTGCACTGATTATTGCGATGTGCTTTATGAAAAAGTAAAGAAATGTGCTTTTGCTCTATGATAAACCTATTAGTTGTGAACGACAATCAAACCGTCAAGTTGTGAAGTGTTTTTTCCGTTTTTGTCAATTGTGAAACATATCAATTGGACCCGACCTCTGTGAGACACCAGAGCGGGCCGTCCACCATCTGCAGTTGAAATACACCGCCTTGGTTAAGCATCACACTAGTCACACCCGTCGTCGGTATTGTCTAGCGAAATACCTAGACCCGACGGTCGGCAAAAATACCACCGCTTATCAAACAAAGTGGTGCGTATAACTTGCACCCCACGAGCACATCATAGGCAATAAATCGGTTTCAAGCTCATGTAAGATTTTTACTAACTGTAAGCCAAATTCAATGGGGAAAGAGATATTAGCAAGATCCTAACGCGAATTAGTGATCAGAAGTTTTCATGAAACCGTAACTCGGTCGTATGCAGCTGCATATGCAAACAGTATGTGTAAGGACGCATGTTTCACCATTGGAGAGAAGGTCTCAATGTAGTCGATGCCATGTTTATGAGAAAAACCCTTCGCTACAAGTCTGGCCTTGTACCTCGAAACATCTCCATTCGGTCCATACTTGAGTTTGTAAACCCATTTGCATTGCACTGTCTTTCATTTGGCTGACACTGGTTGTAGTGTCCATACCTCATTCTTCTTCATCGATTAGATTTTTTTGTTCATGGCTTAGATCCATTTGTCCTTCTATGTCACACGCCTTGCGACTGATAGCAAGTCTTGCTGCAATGTGATCACACACACACACACACACACACACACACACACACACACACACACACACACACACACACGCGCGCGCGCGCATGCGCACGCAATTGAAATGTATCATCTCTCTTCTATTTCCACATTATAATTTTATAGTTAATGCTTCTATGGTCATGTGAATCTTAATATCATCATAGTCACAATGCAAAATGGGTCTAGTGAGTCGCCACAAGCAAGCCATCATTAAAATTGGCCCAAAAGAGAGTCGTAATGAAAGTTTTAAAGTTTGTAGAACCACCCACAAGTAGCATGTAAATCTAGCCCTTTTTAAATGCAAAAGTAATCAAACTCCAAGAAAAAGAGATTATACATCACAATCAATAATCATACCAACCAATTTTTTTTTTGAGAACTTCCAAAAAGCAACCACAATAAAAAGTTAAAGGGAAGTGTTTTTAGCTCTCTAGAGATGATGCCAAATGTGGTAGGCTTCTTCACAAGCTATGGAAGAGCTTTATAAGGCTTAACTAGAGGTCAAGGTTGAGAAGCTCACGTAAAAGATTGCCATTGTCATTTTTACAAAGCCCAGAACTATTCAGAGATCCAAAAGCAAGTACAATAACTCAAAGAGAAAAAAAAAAAAAACAAACAACTTCAAAGCTATCTCCACATGGATCAATTTGCCATTCTATATGAATTATCCTCAATTTGAGATGATCAATTCCATATGTTGTTTATTCATGTAATGTACTTCATCAATCTGGTCACATTGAAATATAGATTACAACATATGATGAATTTGTGATGGATGAAGAGACTAGTGAGTCTTTTGAAGCTGGCATTTGTGCAATCATGTTTTGTATGGAACAAGTAGGCAAAGTGATCAATTGGAGAATCCACTCTAAGTTGGGCTGCCATGTTATTTGGTCATAAATAGAAAATATTATTGTTCGTTCTCCTATGAATGCAACCGTCTTTAGAGTTTTCCCTACATAATCATTGCTATGTTGGTTTTCTATTGCAATATGATGGTTGCAAAAACAATTTAGTTAGTCTCTTGAAAGATAAATCACTCAAGATCCAAGCCATGTTTGCATGTTCATCCTCGTGTATTGGAATTCCAACAAGGAAGACTATGTTAGGGCCATTTTTGACGGGGGGTTGGTCCAGCCAAAACGTCCTAAAAGGGTCAAGGGGTCCCACCTCTAATGGCGGTTCGGCCCTACGTGAGCAATAGAGGATTTGCCACTTCCAACCCTGATGGCCTTCTCTATTGCCCTGTGCTCCCCAACCGATGAGAGTTTTCCAGGCTCTCAGAGATACCATTGCAAGGAGAGGGTACTAGCACTTTTGGTGCAATGATTCACTAGCTTTCTAGGGTTACAGTTTCATGAAAACTTCTGATCACTAATTCGCATTATGGTCTTGCTAATATCTCTTTCCCCATTGAATTCGGCTTACAGTTAGTAAAAATCTTACATGGGCTTGAAACCGATTTATTGCCTATGATGTGCTCGTGAGGTGCAACTTATACGCACCGCCTTGTTTGATAAGCGGTGGTATTTTCGCTGACCGTCAGGTCTAGGTATTCGCTAGACAGTACCGACAGCGGGTGTGACTAGTGTGACGCTTAACCAAGGCGGTGTATTTCAACCGCAGATAGTGGACGACCTGCTCTGGTGTTTCACAGAGGTCGGGTCCAATTGATATGTTTCACAATTGACAAAAACGGAAAAAACACTTCACAACTTGATGGTCTTATTGTCGTTCACAACTAACAGGTTTATCATAGAGCAAAAGCACATTTCTTTACTTTTTCATAGAGCACATCGCAATAATCAGTGCAATACAAGGCCAATAACCCTAGCTAGTCATCCTTAACTTCGTTTGCTAAGTCAGAAATGAGAAACATTCATTACTCTAATTAACCACACAACATTTTTCATCCACAACTATAATTCCCACCGGAATTCTTAAAAAAAACACAATTCACTACAAAAGTTTCCATTATTCACTCGGTTAAACGGACACAACTACAAAGTGCAAGTTTTGATTAATGCATATCGGAACTTAAATTAGTATTTTACCTCATTCTTCGAAACTGATTTCGTGGACAATCCAACAATCTGTGAGTGAACAGCAAGCTTCCTAAAGAAGCAGCCGTGATAGATGGCGGTTCAGGAGTTAACCTGACTTCTACAAGACTATGTGCAAAATGGGGCCTTACAAAGATCAAACCTGCTACTTTTGCTATTAAGCTAGCTGATCAAACGACAGTTCGTCCACAAGGAATGGTGGAAGATTTACCTGTCAGGATTGCAAGAGTATAGTTCGTCATTACTTTCGTCGTGATGGACTTACCAGAAGCGCCAAATGTCTACCGAGTTCTATTAGGACGTCCATGGTTATGAGTTGCGCAAGTAATTCATAATTGGGACACCGGAAAAATCACTTTTGAAAATCGTGAATGTGCAGTTAAAGTGATCCTACGACTTGGACTATCAAACCAGTGGTTCAAAAAGAAGATGATGATTCATCAACAATGGATCACACTTGTGATCAACTAGAGAAAAAAATTGGGAGTTCACCCTGATTCTCAAATGGATATTGTTAATTGGAATGAAGCTCTTGCAACAATTGATTGTACAACAAGATATATTTGTCAACAAGATATTCAATCAGAGTTGAGCGAGATTTTCTTATTAGATCAAACTTTGGATACATCAATCACGTTTTCATTACATGTGCTGAATGTAGCCTGGATATCAACAGAACCTATACCAGATCCAATTGAGGATGATCTCATACCAGTGAGCCATGCCTTGACTTATGATGGCAATGCAGAACTTACGGATGAGCACATTTTAAATCATATGGATCCGACCAGATTTGGAGTGCGTAATGTTCCTGATGAACCAACAATCAAACCGCCCAAAGCAGTTATATTGAAGGGAGACAGGATCACAGGTTCGATGACAAAGAAACAAGCTAAGCAACATTATATTACGGTCCTGAAATGGGAAAATATCCCTCGGAAGATTGATTCAAAGGAAGTGCCACCTCTATTGGATAAAGACAAAGGAAAAGTCAAGAATGATTCTTCAAGTCAGACTTCCAGCAAGACATCATCGTCTAGGAAGTCTTCACTTGTGAAGAAAGAATTATCATCTCGAAAGTCATCACCTCCACGATCAATTCCTGCTAAGAAGGCTAAACAAAGATCCAAGACAAGTCCTTTCCAAAAAGAACAAGCAAATGTAGTCCAGCATGATATGCCAGAGCATTTTAAACGTTATACATTGGATGATGTGGTTATTATGTTACCTAAAGCACATCGTGAACCTGAAGAACACATACCAAAATCTAAAGAGGTTTATGATGGCCCGGCTAGGACGTAGCCAATGAATCTTGCCGAACCAGGAGAACCAGAAAAGATTATACAAGTGGGATCACAACTTACTCCTGAACAATATCAAGCACTCCGCTTGTTACTTATTAAGTATCAAGATTGTTTTGGATGGACTTATCAAGTTTTGAAGGGTATTCCGACATCAGTGATTGAACATACCATACCTTAGGATCTGATGCAGTTCCAAAGGTTACAAAGTTCTATCGCTGTAATCCTAATGTGGCAGATCTGATAAAGAAAGAACTTCAGAGATTGCTTGACATCGATTTCATTTATGAGATCGAGCACACTGAATGGATTTCACCGATTGTCATTGTTCCTAAGAAAAATGGAAAATCGAGGATTTGTGTGAATCTCAAAGCATTGAATAAAGTGACACGGAAGGATCACTTTCCATTGCCTTTTACTGAAAGCATTTTGGATCGTCTTGCTGGAGCGGAAGCTTATAGTTTCCTGGATGGATTTAGTGGTTACGACCAGGTTAAGATTGCACCTGTCGATCACCACAAAACTGCTTTTGCAACAGAATGGGACACCTATGCTTACAAAGTAATGTCGTTTGGACTCTGTAATGCACCAAGTTCATTCCAAAGAGTAATGCAATTTTCTTTTAAAGATTATCTGCAAAAATTCCTTGAAATTTACTTGGACGACTTGGGAGTTCATAGTATAGATACAGACCACCTGGATCGATTGGAGAAAGTATTTGAAAGATGCTGCAAATATCAGATTTTTCTAAATATGGAAAAATGCCAGATATGGGTTTCGCACAGAGTTGTGCTTGGACATGTGATATCAAGACATGGTATTGCCACAGATTATTCTAAGATCAAAGTTATTGTGGAATTGCCACCGCCAGCAACAATTCGAGGAGTTTATGTGTTTATGGGTCATGCGAACTACTATCGAATTTTTATTATCTTCTTTGCCGATTTAGCACGACCTATATACAAACTAACTATTATTCCTATTTGGACAATAGAGGCGTTAGAAGCCTTTGAAAAGTTAGAGCATTAACTTCAGCACCAATACTACATTCTCCATATTGGACGATAGAGTTTCATGTTCATACGGATGCCTCAAAATATGCCATTGGATCAGTTTTGACGCAGCCAGGTGACTATAAGAAGGACTATCCTATATGATTTGCAAGCAGACAGCTTACAGATCCAGAGAAGAATTATTCAACAACAAAACGTGAAGCGCTATCCATGATTTTTTCTGTTTGAAAATTTTGTCACTACCTCGTGGAAATGCACTTTGCATTTTATACGGATCATCAACCATTACTTTACTTGGTAAACAAGACATGCAATATTGGACGTATTGCAAGATGGTTATTATTATTGACTAAATTTGACTTTTGGATTGTGGTTCGAAAGGGAAAGCAACATTATCTAGCCGATCACGTTTCGCGAATTGAATCTGCACCAGTTAATATTGAAGTGGATGATGAACTGCCAGATGCTGCGTTGTTCTATGTTGAAGCAGTACTTGAGTGGGCGGAAGATATTGTTGAGTACCTGATGCTAGGACAATCGAATGACTCTTTGACAAAAGTGCAGAAGAGACAATTGATTTATAAGGCTCAACCTTATCATTTAATTGCAGGACAATTGTACCGTCATGGATCAGATAATATTTTACGAAAGTGTGTTTTACCACATGAAGTACCAGATTTAATCATGTTTTCACATGATGGCATGGGTGGAGGACACTTCTCTACAGATATACCTGTTGGCAAACTTTTGCAATCCGGTTTTTGGTGGCCTACGTTTCATAAGGACACAGAAAATTTTATTCAGACATGTGATGTTTGCCAGCGAGCACGACGGCCTACTCGACAAAATTATGAACCCTTGCATCCGGTTTTATCGCAAGCACCGTTTAAAAAATGGGGCCTGGATTATGTTGGTCCTATTCATCCTGCCGCGCAAGGATCTCAGGCCCGATACATTATCGTCGCAACTGATTATATGACCAAGTGGGTTGAAGCCAAAGTTGTCAAAGTGGCTGATGCGCAATCTACGGCCAAGTTTCTATATGAAAATATTATAATCAGATTTGGATGTCCGATCGAAATTGTCAGTGACCGGGGTACACACTTTGTTAATCAAACAATAAAGTGTTTACTAGAAGAATTTTTCGTTATACACAGATTTAGTACTCCCTACTATCCCAGAGGGAATGGCCAAGCTGAATCTTCCAATAGGATTCTCTGCACCATTATGACAAAGACAGTTGAAGCAAGTCAGTTTGATTGGGTACATAAACTGTATGCAGCATTATGGGCATTCAGAATCGCTTACAAAAGTAGTACAAATCAAACACCTTTTCAACTGGTTTATGTCAAGATGCTGTTATGCCAGTTGAAATTTTAATCCCATCTTCACACATAGCAGCCAAAGAACGATTGAATGATGATATGTCTTTACAACTCCGTCATGAAGCGTTGCACAAATTATGTGAAACCCGATTGATGGCAGTTCATGCTTTAGAAGCAGAGAAAGTCCGCCGCAAGGCATGGCATGATCGTCGATTGCACAAAAAAGATCTTAAAGCAGGAGATCTTGCATTGATGTACAAAACCAGGCTGATCAAAGGTAAGTTGAAGTTTACCGGTGAAGGCCCGTATAAAGTGAAGGAAATCCTGAACTACGGCGCAATAATTCTTGAGCACTTGGATGGAAAACGATTCGATACTCCGGTAAATGACAGCCAATTACGCAAGTTTTGGCAGCCTGCTCCGCCAGTTCAGCAAGCCTGATCTCAATATATTTTTTAATTTTATTTGTTTTTCAATTCTGTTTGTTTTTCAATTTTTTGTTTTCAGTATTTAATTTGTTGAGTTTTTTTGGAAAAAGACAAGTTAAAGAAAAAAAAAAACAAAAAATAAGAAAAGACTGATGAGCAAAAGTCAGGAAGTCATCAGCATAAGAAAAAGAAAGCACAGTATTTTTTATGGACAATGACTTAGAAAATCACTGATTTGGACAGATTTGGCCTAATACAGTACCAAAAACCTTCGTTGAGCTCTCAGACTGTACATACACTCTTGATTTATCTAAATTGAGGTGGACAAAGGTTCCTGACAAGAGAAAATCTAGTTTTTGTGTCGGACGAATGTTCAGCGATATGCCATTTTGGAAACCTTCGCCGAGCATCATAACCTCATTATGAACCTTCGTCGACCTGCTAGATGATCTTAAAATGTCAGAATTAGGTTGTCCACAGGTTCAGATTGTGAAAAAATGCATTTATGATAGTACTTGGGCGAAGGACCCTCCTAGGCGAAGGTTCATCCTTTGCCAGCCCTGGAAAACGTTCGCCTGATAGATTCAGGTTCCTAGAAACCTTCGCCGAAATTTTAATAGCCTAATTTTACAATACTGCACATGCCTGCAAATTTTTGTTCAGAATTGATCAGCCAAACTACTATTCAATGTAATGGACCCACCAAATTCACCCATAAGTTGGCTGAATTCGATTCATTTCTCACTTGTGCTAGCGAAGCTCTTGCGAATTTTTCTTGCGACCAAAGCCTTCCAAATTTCCCTGCATTGCCTTTTGATACACTTTCACGCGTTTATAATTCCTTTCTGATCATCATGTCTTCTACTGATACTTCCCAGTCTCCACGCTATACTATCCATCGTGATGTCCTACCTACAACGGACATCATGATTCTTCCTAGCAAAAGCATTGGTCACTCAGTGGATTTCCCTTGCGGAGCCTCTACTCACTACAATGGCTATTTATGAGAGAGCCTTTTCAGGCCGTATCAATATGGATTTCATCACTCTTGCCTTCAGTACGTGGAAGGAAGAGAAATTCAAATTCTATATCACTTTCCAGGGAGCCACACACAAGGTGCACGTCACTGAGGCCTCCCTTGCAGCCCTAGGAATATCATCTAGTACGCAGGCCTCACCCAATTACAAGCACGCCAAACAGGCCATCAAGCCATTTATTGACCTTACCAACAATCTGCATTGAACCAATGATGGCTACCTTTTAGAAGCCATCACTGAGCCTTCCATTCACGCAGCTGCCCA
>MU834212.1:0-48653 GCA_029204225.1 Diphasiastrum complanatum | reverse complement strand
GGAAGTAGAGCTACTTCGAGCACACAACTTTCCTTGAAAAGTGCTGATTGCTACCTTGGTAATGCAAATGTTGCTCCGATAGGAATGACAATTCAGCAGGGCACGTGGTTGGCCAAGGATGTAACAGAAAAAAACTTTCTACAACGCTATGGGATGGCTACAGAATTGGCAGCAGAAGGATCTGATATGGCTTTTAAGAAAGGTGGTTCAGGTGGTTCGGAGTTTTTTGTCCTTGGACATGATGATAGTGATCAATTTGATAACAAATCTGGACCCGTTATGAAATTGGAAAAGTCCAATCTGCATCATCTACTGTCCTTAAGATCGGGCACCAGTAGCACTGGTGAGGTTGTCATGGATTTTTGTGGTAGAGGGGTTGGTTCAAATCAACTGAGAGGTCAGAAAACACCAACTATTGGTTTATCTTTCCCTCAAGATGGTTGTGCATCTGAGCTTAATAGCAATCTACTTTTTCCTGCAGCTGATGAACTTTATACTGAAAATGATCAGATTGTGGAAGATTCTTTACATACCTCTAATCTCCAGACAACTTTGCCATCACAGCAGGAGTTTCTAAAAGAGGCTATGTGCACTCTGTTGGAAAGGGTTTCAGAGCCGCTTGAGACTCTTGATCAAGCAGACAAGGTAGTTTTGGTTGAAGCAAGCAGTCCACAACCCTTTCGGACTACTCAAAGTTCTTCTTTTCTTCATACTGATTCTATTAATAAAGAATCAGCTTTCGTTAATGCTTCTAGTGCTTTAGTCCAAGGGAACATGCCTGTGAATGACGAGTGTGTGGTACAAAAGAAGAGGGAGTCCTATCTAGAGCTATATGAGGGTGGGGGAAGTGATAGGAGGAGGTTTCCATCATCAAGTTCAAAGCCTAAAGTCATCTGAATGCTCTGAAAATTGTGAAGCAATTAAGCTTCCCACCAACTCAAATAACGAGGTTGCGTTGATTGCGCGGCTGAAAAAAGAGCAGCTTCAAAGATGTATAGCAGAAATGGAGGCAAAAACCTTGGAGGGTTTGAACCAATCAAAAGTAGGAATTTGGCACTAATGTATACTATATTGGACGAGTTCAACATACAAGGCACATGGTCACTGAATTCCGCCACGCAGCTGGATCCTGATATGACTGGTTTCCACACTCTGTACACTGGAATTCTTGAAAGTTGAGTGAGAAATTTGGGTCTGTTACAAGATCAGATTTTATAAAGGTATTTAGCCATCATACACAGCCAAAATAAAACAAAAAAAGTTGAAAGGAAGAACATGCTTTCGAGGTTTCTTCAGAAAACAAATATCTGCTAGGTTTTACCTAGGTATATCTTGATTTGATAACTGTTTCAGTGGAGGACCCTAAAGGGTGCATGCAGTGCTACTCATTGTATGGTGAAGAGTTTCATTATATCAGTCTAGAACTGTAGATATCTAAGGCCACTATTGGGATGGGTTGTAACAATGAGAGAAAAAGAACTTCGTGTTAAAGGAATTCAATAGAAAAGAGTGAATAATTATGATATATTTCAAGAAAGGTGCAATATTTTATAACCACAGACCCTGCGGGAGATCCCATGATAATTGCCAGAATTCTAAGCTATCTTAACTCCAATGAAGACAATTCTGAATTAGTTGACCTTGTGTTGAAGGCAACGATAAATGATTGGGTTCTGAAATATCTGGTACTGCGCTGAAATCTGGTATTCAAATTTATACAAAGACAAAATGAGAAGATCGTGTGCTTGTTGAAGAAATAAACGAAAAGCTTACAACTTACAAGTTACTAATCTCCCATGGATGAAAGTACTCTAGGAAAGAGTATGTTAAAAGTTTTTAGAGATGCTTGAGGAAGAAAAAAAAAAGAGGAAGAGTGTAATGACCCAACGTACTAAAATCTATAGAAATTCATCACTTTTTTGGCCTTGCCTTGGAAAGGCAATACTGGCCTTGTCTTGGAAAGGCAATACTATGTGTTGAGGTAGGTCAATGGAGTTTGGAAAAAAGTTAATATTAAAGGATATTATGTGGTGGTGGTCTTAACTTTTAAGGCTAAAACCTTTGTTGAAGGCTAAACTAACATGCATCTTTGACATTAAAAAGTTCTTACTCAAGTCATGCAAACAATGCATGTACTGATCGTGGTTATTTTGAATATTGATTGTGTTTTTTGTGACCACTGATCGTGAATACTCTTGAATACCGATCGTGAATACTAAAATATTTTGAATAATGATTGTGATTATTGTGAATATTGATCATGAATACTAGAATATTTTGAATACTGATAATGATTATTGTGGTTTTTGATCATGAATACTGAAATAGTATGAATAATGATTGTGACTATTGTGAATACTGATCATGAATATTTGTGAATCCTTGCCAACTTCAATATCCTAAAATGATAGACATGTATATATCCTCCTCACATAGGCTTCTATTTTTCCTCTCGGCCACCCCCATTTTGTTGGGGGGTGTAGGAACATGTGTACTCTCTATTAATGCCATTACTCTCACAAAAATCTCTCATCCTATTGGAGACATATTCTCCTCCATTATCACATCTTAGAACTTTGATGCTAGAACTAAGTTGATTCTCAATAAGAGATTTATACTTTACAAAAGCTTCTTACACAAGACTTTTCTTTGGCAATAGTCTATCCAAGTATATCTAGTACAATCACCTATGAAAGTCACATACATTAAAGCACCTCCATTACTTTCATGAGAAAAAGAGTGTACATCAGAATGAATGAGATCTAAAGGAGAGGTAGATCTTGACAAGGATCTCTTGTAGGATGTCTTATGAGACTTTGCAAGTCCACAAGCCTCACACACTTTGCCACATCTTGAGAATGATTTGGGGAGGCCGAGAGCAAGCTCCTTGGAGGCCATAGATTCCATTGCTTGAAGATTAGAATGGCCTAATCTTTTATGCCATAGCTCCACTTGTGTCATCTCCTCCCTAACCATGTTCACACTTTCAATGGCCACATTAGCATCCAACTTAAAAAGTCTTCCTTGCTCAATGCCACTAGCTATGCACTTATCACTTTTCAAGATGGAACACACTCCATTCTTGAAATGTACATCTAGTCCATTATCCATCAATTGTCCACAACACTAAGCAATTTTTTAGTAATGGAGGGAATATACAAGACATTATCTAGAAAGCATGAAATTTAGACTAGTATGCAAGATTTTGGACCAAAAACAATTATGGAACATGTTTTGACAGCTGCTGTATGGCCTCACATGTGTGGACAGTACACTTGCAGCCCACAAATTGATTTGGACCAAAAAAATTGAAGCTACAACTCTCTTAGAGCTCGCCCACACAAGATTAGATCAAACACAACAATTTGACAATGATTTTCAGATGTTTAATGGATCATTACATTCCTCTTGTACCAAGCTTTGATACCAAGTTCATTTTCTGAATTCAGGACAATGATTGATTGTACTAATCAATCTACAAGAGGTATTGTTTGCCAAATCAAAGGATTCATCAAGTTCTATTGACTAGATCTTGATCTAGAAGCAAATCACTAACTATTTAGCAAGATCAATGAATGCAATAGCAAAAATCTATCAAGGGCGGCCTCACACGTGTGGAAAACAGTCATTGTACGAACTGTGACCAAAGAGCAAAGTACAATAACATATGATAGCATTCCAAACATAAAATCACAATTCTAATGTGGCAATCTCAAGCGAATTGCATAGAATGGAAATGTCTCATCAACTTTTCATTAGAATTGGTGATCTCTTTATAGATCAAGTACAAGGATGACCTGTATACTGGTCCAGCAAGTCTTTACACGTGTGGGGAATGCCACATCATGTAGATCCACCAATAGGAGCGATATGCCCATAGAGCTAGAATCCAAAAGCTAGTCTCCACAAAATAGGAATCTTCCCTATAAAATAGGATCTAGGAGAATATGTACATCTTAACAAGTACATCCAGATCCACACGCGTGAACATCATCTTGACCTGTGGGAGCATGTACTCATTCACATGGAAGTGCAAGCTAATTACAAGGAAATTGACCAAAATGACTTTTTCTTAGATTCTAGTCAAAAGTCAAGTTCACACTTGTGTAGATTTATCTAAAATGAATCTAACTATCTACAAGTACATTTTCTACTTCCTTTCACACGTGGGAACAGGCTCCACACATGTGATATCTCAATATGAACCTAGATGTCAAGATTAACATATTACATCAAGCAAGTTAGAAGTGACAATTTCAACATAAACAATGAAATGACAAATCATAAACAATGGAAAGCTTCAAGCAAAAAAACAATAGACACAAAGCAAGCTCATGAGGATGCTAGATTCACCAAAATGGTAGAGTTTCCTCCTCTCAATTAGCATGTGAATTGGAGTACAAGAGGTGCCTTTTTATCTTGGGGGGGAGTCTTCTATTCTTCTAACATGGACTTTAAGGGAGATCATGCAACAAGTTTGATATGAGTAGAAGGCACATTAAGCAAAAGTTGAAATCTTTCAAGAGGTAGCCATGAAATTGAATTTGAATATTGTTGGCTCCATAACAATGTTACACCAATTTCATTACATTTGATTTTATATTGATGTTGAAAGCTAATGTCATCAACATTAGCTACACAATGCTTTGTCTCATTGGACGCCTTAATATAATTACAAAAATTATATGTGCGTTTAATTTATGACACAATTGGCTTTGGCATATATGATTTTTTGAATACTTTGAAATACTAGTAGTGAAGATGCCTTTTTGGAAAAACAACTAAACATTTAATCAATTTGATCATGGGTTTACGTAGTTCACCAATAATTTGAAAAAAATTTAATTTTTTTTTCTCTATCAACGTACACAAATATGCTAGGACAATTTTATTTTTATTTTTCATACTAGTTTTATCAAACTGCAAATTAAGAATTTCTGAAAGCACCAAATTTGTAGATTATCTTATGTACAATGGTGATTGTCAAATTGGATCGTTTCGAATGTTGGAATAATTGAACAATACCTTGGACTCCAAATTGCACTCTAACAAAATGAAGTAACATTGTCTTTTTTTTTTGTTCATGCCATCAATAACAAGGCCAATTTTTTTTTGAGGACACTCATCTTGCAAGCTCTAGTCTTTCAATTGGTTATAAATCTCTGTACACTTGAAGGGCTTTCCCAGCATCCAATAAAAATAATAAATGTAATAGTCAACATACAATAATATCATTACATAAATATTTTGTAAATAAGCATAACAATTTGAAACTCATCCTTGTTCTACAAAAAAATTGGATCTCAAATTTTTCAATTTTTTTGATGCTCGATTTTTGTAAGCAAGAGGATGAGCAACAAATAATACTTCGTCCCTTTTAAATCTCGAGTCTTGTAAGTAAAGGCTTTTGACGATTGGTGTACACTAGATTGAATGTCCTTCTTATGTTTTTCTTTTGATTTTGGCTATGATTTGTGAATTGACCCTATATCACTTGTGGTTGTCTACATTGGTTGAGAAGGTATAGGAATGCCTTTACTTCCAATATCTGCTTTGACCTCATGATCATCATTTATCTTAGTTTGGTTCTACATTGTCAAAAGGCTCTAGATTTTCACTAAATATAGTCCTTTTAGATTCAATCAACAAATGTCACTTCGAGAGACATGCCTTCCTTGAATATGTGAAAAGCTCACACATCAAGGATCAAAAAACTTATGAGATCTGTGGATTCACTAGAATCAATGATAGGATGAGTTTGAAAACCATGAATTTTCACTAATGAATTCTTACACTTCATCATAACAATGTTCCAATTGTGTTGTACTAATATCTGAAAAGAGTGAAGAATAACCATAAATTGTAACAAGTTAAGTTATAACTGGCATATCTTGTAAATACTAATTGAGAAATTGATATTTATTTATAATTTTGTAATTTTTTCTTCGTACCTTTTTATGATTTATTTTAAATGGTTCTCGCTATGCTCGACATAGAATTTTTTTTTGCTATGCTCAACATAGCAAACGTCTTGTAGAGTTTGTTTTTTTTCTATGCTCAACATAGGTAGCATTAGGATAACTTTCAACTTTGTTATGCTCAATATAACAAAGTTTTTTTTTGTTATGTTCAGCATAATTATGAGTTCATGAAATATTTTTGCCATGTTGAGCATAGCAAAATTTGACCCTATCATTCCTAGTTTTTGATAGGGCCTACTCAATTCTCCATTTTGCTATGTTGAGCATAGCAAAAGACCTAAGAAAACTGATAATAGCTAAATATATCAGAGGAATGACCTGATGTAGATATTTTTACGTTATAATATAGGTTCTTTTTAAGCCAGATACTAAAAAAATAAACTTACATTTTCAAATTTCTTATTTAATTTCTTTTATATGATTTTTTCAAAAATTTCATAGATTTGTTTTCTAATTATCTTATAGTTTTTGTTCTTTGTATGCTGATTGATTTATATATATTATCTTCAACTTTTACAATGTCAAAGATTTTTTTATGGGATATTTGGCAAGTCCTAAAATGTCTCGATTAAGGACAAGAAAAAATATATGTACTATTTTACAAGTTTATAAACAATAAAAACTTGACTTAGCTATTCATGTTTGTGGCTAACAAAACTGAAAGAGACAATACTCAGTTTAAGATTGAAAAAAAAAAGTGCTTAAAGATCAACCGGACAAGGAGAATGATGGTGATATTTTAATTTTTTTTTTGGGTCAAAGAGCTTGATAAGACTCATTCCATCTACATTCTAGATGAATTGATGCTAAAAATATGACTTTGTGCAGTGAAGACTTACTTTGATAAGGCTTTTGTTACTCTTGTAAATAATTGAAAATCTCAAAGTTTGATTTATTTTGTATTTTTAATTCTAGTTTTCATGTTTAGCATGGATAAGATTTAGTTATTTGTTGTTACTATATATATAATATTTTTATCATTTTTGAAAATTTAAAACAATGGAATTCAAAATCAATATCTATGATAAAAAAAATGACAGTTTTCTATAGTGTCCTCATTAGCAGATTTCAAATAGAAAATCCTCTTCTTTTTGTTACAATTTCTTCTATTGAAGTTTCTCAAAAAAAATTGATCCTAAACCTAAATATCAATATAAGGAGGTGGCCAAAAGACCAAAAATAATATTTTTTGAGAAATTTAAAAAAAACATTGATAAAAAAAGTGTTGATAAACCAATTTTAGTTTTACTTGGTGTATCAATTAATCCCTTGGAGAGTGCTGCAGATATATAAAAAATCAGAGATCGAATTCAAGAAACCAAAAATTACTTTGAATAATTTTGGATATTGATCAATGTCGTAGATCTCCCATTATAGATCATTTAACTGGTGAGAGACTCATGGAAGTTAGAAACCAAATGAAGTCCATGTACATAGTTTGAAAATAAAATTTAAAGATCATACACAAGAGATTGTAACTTCTTTTGTAGTGCTAGTTGATTTAGAAGAATACAAATCAGTTAAAAATTTTGATATTTCAAATTTAATTTTTTATCATTTTTTTTTGGTGTGTCAGAGGGTTTTTATAGCTTACAAGCTCTGAAGAAGCTTTCACAAGAATATATTCGCATTGTTTCCTTTTGTACTATAAGTGTCATAGTCTTTGCTAGTTTGACTGTGGAGGAAGCCAAGCTATTTGTCTAGAATCACAATATTGACCTAGATTATAGTATAATAATGACGATTATTCAACGAATATGATTTTTTCACAAAGACTATATCAGACTTTCTAAAGCTAATGATATAAATCAATCGAGCTCAAAGCTCTATGTGCACAAGAGGCAAGCCTACTCTTTGATTCAAAAAATCTAAAGTAGAGCCTTACAAAATATGAAAAACACTTTCAGCTTGTATTTTGTAGTGGTCAGGTAAGTTTCTTTGCTATGCTTGTCATAGATATTCTATATAAAAATCAATCTTGTAGAATTTTCAAGGATTTGACTAGCAATGATCATTAGCTAACTAGTAGGCTAAACATAAAATAGATTCATTCAATAGTGAAAAGAGAGAGCACTCCAAAATCCCGGGACACGTGTCTCTAACATTCATATGTGCCATTAGCATGGCACACACACGCACACAAATTTATAAACAAAAAATTGAAAAACTACTAAAACTAGAAATATGCATAGGATCAAGAAATAAACTGGACTTATTAGACTTAACACTCTCTCTTAAGCCCTAGTTTATTTTTTTTACAAAGAGTTTTTCTCTAAAAAACTCAAATTTATCAGCACATAAAGCTTTTGTAAGTATATTTGCTAGGTGATCCTCTGTTCTACAATGCACCACATCTATTTTATTAGATAATATAATGAAATGATATTTAATTTCTATATGCTTCGTGCATGCGTGAAATACATGATTCTTAGTTAGCTAAATAGCACTGTGGCTATCACACCTAATCATTGTAGGCTTACTCTGTAGGATGCCAATGTCTTCGATCATTCTTCTTAGCCAAATTGCCTCCTTCATAGCTGAACATAGAGCTTTGTACTCCGCTTCTATGGTGGAGCGAGCAACTGTATCATATTTCTTACTAGACCAAAAGAACACCATTACCAACATGAAAGATATAACATGCAATGATCTTCTATCATCTATACAACGTGCCCAATCTGAACCTACAAATCCATGTAAAACTGGTAAATCTTGCTATTTCTCATATAGCAATCCATGGGTGACACAGTCCCGTTAATGTAGCGAAAAATTTTCTTTGCTGCTTTCCAATGAGTTTTCCTAGGCTTAGCCATGAATTGACTTACTACACTGACAACATAACTTATGTCAAGATGAGTAGTTGTGAGACAAATTAGAGAACCAACTAACTGATAAAACAATATAGCATCAACTATCATACTCTCATCTTGATTAGAAAACTTTTCACTATTGGAAATTTTCAAGATCGAATTCCTCAGTGCATGTACTATGCCTATAAAATCAAATCGAGTTGAATGACTCGACTTATTCTACTTGATTGTGATTTCAAGGTCATCAGAATTGATAGGATCAATTACGTAGCCAAACACAAAGTCTAATGGCAATTAGACAGTTCAAACAAATCAATAAGGGAACAATCAAATAGAATGATAAAGTAGAGTAGCCTAACATTTACACTGACATAATTTGAATGCAACAAGACAATGAATTGATTTATAAAATAAAAGAATACAAGTCAGGTGAGATGATGAGCTCAAGACAATTGCGATAGAAACCATGTACTCGCAACTAACTTCTAGTTCTATAACAACTATGATGATTTGAAGATAATTCAATAGCTTATTTTGACTCTTGTTTGAATCTAATCGATGTGATAACATCTACAATGGCTGTTGATTAATTAGAATGGTTATCCGATTCTGAATGCATGTTTCATTGATACAACAACTTTCAACCCAGATTTTTTTGCTAGAATGAGACTTCAATAAAAAATTGGATGCTTTGTTGTCTTGCAAAATGACCTCTCTACGCGGTGTGTTGAAATTCAAAATGTCATTGGAAATCAATGTCAATATGAAGATGGATGTAAACTTTCCATAATTATTGAATAGAAAGTAATACATTTAAGAAGAAAAAAGAATGCATACAATGTGATGCAACACAAGAAGTCTTAGTCACTAATTAATGATGTGTTGGTGAATGCTTCCTTTTCTTTTCTTGAGGTCATGAATTTACTTGACTCAGTTGTACAATGAGCACATAATATGTGACAAGATCCATGACATTATCATGCCCAATCTAGGTTGGGGATCTAGATAGATTTCATACAATGGGTGAGAGGAGTGACTTTTTTAGTTATGAGGCGTGATGGTCTAATTTGTTGCTTGATTAGTGCTTATGTTTATCATGAGAAATTGATGATAGATCATATCGCAAGTGATCCACATGCCACTTGACACTCAGTAACTTCAAGCAACATAGAAGTCACTTGAAATGTTATTGGTAAGCAACCACAATATTTGTGACATTGGATGTAACATGGGAAAGCGTTAATGATCAATACTCGAGTGATGGTAAGTTATATATGAGCTAGAGATCCACATACTGCTAATAAACCAATCAAGTGTCTTTCGATTAAAATATTGTAGGTACCAAGATGATATGTTGCTTCAATGGTGATGAATAGTCGTTTTGTCCTTGGAAAACGCCTTCTAAAGTAGCAATCTAGTAACAATTGACTTTGACCACAAACACATCGATGTTACCACTCGATGCGTACAAAAGGAGGTCATGTTCTATCAATTGTGTGTATGACAGAAGAATATGCATTATTTCATGTATACACGTCTAGGAGCTAGTCTCAAATAAAATAAAAGTAGCTCATAAAATGACAAAAGCAAGGAATTGTGTTGTGGAACTCGAAGTTGTGGGGTTGGGCATTACTGGGTGGCCCCTCCATTCCCTCTTATCTCTAATTGCATATTGTCCCTTTTGTACAAGTGTCTTATCATATTTTCAAAGTGAGTTGTAAGTTCTTTTGATTTCACCCTTCAAACTGAATGTGTGCGATTTTAGCCATCAACCAAGATTTCACAATATTTTCAAGTGAAACTTTCAAAAGCTTCAACATCATACGAAAACATACTTATTTCGTCCATCTTTTCAATGGAACTGCTTAAAAGCTATCTTTCAATTTGAGCATTAGATAGAAATTTTGAATTATTGAAAACTCATATTGCCAATTCGGGTTTAAAAGCAAGTGCCTTTTATATTTCAAGCGTAAAATCAGTTTTCAAATTTTTACAAAGAAAATTGATCGCCTCACAGAACGTAATCTGTGGGGCATATTTTTTTTTGACACGCACCTTCTGGACTTCGAAAGGTGCACATAAAAAAAATTAAGTCCCAGAGGTGCGTGTAAAAAAAATTTCACTCTAAAAAAACAAAAAAAAAAATGTGAAAACAGATTTCACGTAAGGGAAGGGCCGGCTCCTCGGCCCTTCCGCCCCCGAAAGGCTGTGCGCCCTCGGGCCTCCACCCTCGGGCGCACAGCCTTTCGGGGCGGAAGGGCTTCGGAGCATGACTTCCCCCCCCATAATCATAGTCTCTAGACATGATAATGCTATGCAAGTTAACAATAGTTAGTTTGGCAAGCGAGGCACTTCAAAGGAAAAAGTGGACACTTCATACTAGTTGTATCCCAATTTTTGGCCCATTCAATGTACATCCCATCTATGTTGGCAAGTAGTACTTTACGCACATGGATTATGAATTCGCTTCAAGACACACGTTTGCCAATTTACCAAATTTATCTTTACCAAACAAGATTGTGCAACTTGTTTAAAGTGTGACAAATATTATAAATCACTTGAATGTGTTTGCTATTTGCCAACATTTGCATTTGCAAACTTGTCATTGTACGACCAAGGCCCAGTGTGGTGTGAGGTGGGTCGTCTTGCCACACACACACACACACACACACACACACACACACACACACACACACACACTCACTTGAGTGGGGCTAGATGTGAAACACAGAGCAAGTTGTTGTAGGTTATTCTCAGGAGATGATTAGAGATTTTCCATCACAAGATGTTTTGCAAAACTTATTTTCATGCAACATCGAGCACTTCTACATTATTATTTGGGTTAAGAGTCATGGATCCAGTGCTTTACAATAGGATGCATGGACCACCCTCCTTTCATGACACAATAGAAAGTACAAGTATAGCTTGAATACTAAATTGTGATTGGCCCTTTAATCTTAACTTGACAATTACAACTCAACCTATCTTCAATGAGGGATGATGCTAGATCCAAACATGAAATTGAGTAGGCCCTACCTCTCTCAAAAGTTACTTGACAAGTGAAGAATTGTTTGAAAGGGTGAAGGGCCTTTTTCTTTAGACTATAACACAATCTAAACCAATCAATGGCAAGTTGCATCTTTATGTATAAAAAAACAAGCTCATAGAATAAGGCCAATGCTTGTAAAATTTGTTAATCAAAGAAGTACAATTTAAGTATGGAATTTATGAACCTAAAATTTGTGTTTCAAATTAGTGCATTTTTTCATGTATTATGATGACATTATACCCAGGCTACCTCTCTTGCATAATGCTTCTTGGTTTCCAAGAGGAGGCTCGAACCTGGGACCAAAGAAACTTTGGATGCCAAGCTAACCAGCTGAGCCAACCCTGTTGGATTCTCTTGCATAATGAGTAGTTGGGCTATTTTCACACGAACGTTATGAAAAAGAATTTGCATTTGAAAAACAATATCAACTTTTCAAAAACGAAGATGGAGCATCAGTGCTGCCCATTTTGCTTTTTAAGCAATCTAAAAAAGGGGTAGAAAAGCCCTCACTATCTACTACGTGTAAAAGTATTCCTTTGAGTTGTGCCCTTGTATTTAAGAAGTGCATTCATTTCTAAAAAGATTCATTCTTGCTTGAGGTCATAACCAATGCTTGCCAAAAACCTATAATCCATTGAAAAAAGCCTACCAGATTTTTAAATCACCTACTAAGAAATTGTTTATAGGTTCTCATAACCTACATGTTTGAGCACTTATAGGTTATGACTATCAAAAATTGAAGTATTAGAAATTTTTTGGTTTAAACTTTTAGAAATAATCAGTATGGCTCTAGGATTTAATACATTATTTGAGTGGCTCATAATAAAGTGTTAACAAATGCATTTCATTTTACTTCTTTTAAAAAAAATCATACAAGTATTTCTTCATCAGTATTAAAATCTGATATATACCAAAATATAAAAATTTAACATTTTGATATTGACTATTGCATCACCCTAATTTCTTGTGGTTTTTTAGAAGTTGTCGATTTTTCAAAAATCTTCTCTTTTGAATCTTGCATCTCAATTTGCTTTCAGCAAAATATTACAAATTTACATTAATAACTCATTATATTGGCTTAATAAAGCAATGTGACATAAGGTTTACATGAATCCACCTACTTAATTACACATAAATTTCTTGCATTTGAAAATATTAAACAAAATTTTACTTGCATCTAAAAAATGTTGTCGATTTTTTAAAAGTTAATTTCCTATAAGGAAAAAGATGCAGATTCCATTCCTATACTTGCTGACTTTACCGAACAATGAGCCAAACTTTTATCTAAGCCTTCTTGAAAGATTTTTGTTTTTAAGCCTTCTCCATATAGAATCGTAGGCTTTTGTTGTTAAAAAGCTTACAAAAAAAAAAAATTAATAGGTTTTGTGTTAGGTTGAAAAAAAAGTTTTCCGCAAGCACTGGTCATAACATGCTAAAGGGCTCCATGAAAGTGTTTAGAATGTTTGTAAATGTACCATGCTCATAAACATTGTTCATAAATGTTAAACATACAATAAAGTTGAGGTGGTGGTCCCCATGTGTGTGTGTGTGTGTGTGTTTTTGAGAGAGAGAGAGAGAGAGTTCTTGGTTGTGCAACCAAGAACTAGTGCCATAAGTTGACTTTTGTCCACGAGGCAAATTTGTGAGTTAGTTCTTGGCAATGAGTGCATGGCTTTGGTAGCACAACTAAGATGTGTTTTTTTGCATAGCCAAGAACTAGCTGCCCAGCCATAAATTCCGCCAGCTAGTTCTTGGCGCACAACCACGAACCAGGATGAAAAAATGCCCATGTGGGCATGCTTAGAAAGAGAACGCGAGAATGGGTGGTCTCCACACTTTGGGAAAAAGGGAAAATAAATAGAGAGCTCATATGTGGTTCACACTCTTAGAGAGAGAGAAAGTGAAGTGGGTCATGGCTTGGTCCGCCACCTAGAAAGAGATTGATTTTAACTTGCGGTTTTGGGTAGCATTAAGGATTTTCAGGTGACCTTTCCCGAGGTCATCTAGTCATAAAATTGTGAAAACCCATTTTTTGCGATGAGATTTGGATGCGAAAGTTCACTAAAAAAATTCCACTTGGACATACTTAAAAGAGCTTAAAATCTTAAGAAATGAAACTTAAATTTCCCAATTCACCATTAGAAAAGGAAAAAAAAAAGGACAAGAAAGGGACATGCCACATGGGCCAGGAATCAAGCAAAATTATCAGGCCTCAACAATGCTTCAACATTTTGTTCTCATTTGGTAATACGGTGTACGGACAGTTGTTTCCGTACGGCAACATTTCTCTTTCAATTTTTTATTCAACCAACCTGTCGCGGCGGACACTCCTGTGTCGATCGATCGCTGGGACATGACAAAAAGAAACGAAGAAAGATTTGCTTCCTTTTCTGTTGCTGCTCTCCGGTTTCTCCTCTTCCGCCATCGATCCATGAGTCGACATTGATGTGTGGTGAGTGCTCTCATTTCAGGATTCTTATTCATTCATTGCTTCTGTTACATATGCGCTTCCTCATGTTAAGTTCTTCGGACTGTTGAGATTAGATCTTGATCGTTCTCGAACAGATCTTTATAGCATCAATCTTGCAGCTATCATGGCTTCGTTATGGCGTGCTGAGAAGCCGTATCTCGCAGTCAATTTCCTACTCTTTATGTCATATTAAACGCCATTCCCCGATATAACGTTAACATGTAGATCTTTTCGCATTCGACTTGCAGGCCGCAGCTGTTTGTTAGAAAGGACTCATCATTAGCTGCTTTTTTGACAAACGATCGGGCTACAAGTAACTGTTACCTTCAGCATGGTAAGAATATTTACACCCTTACTCTACGTATGCATTCATGCACAAATCTGGGATGATCGGAGAAGGTTTTCAGACTAAGCTGTGAGGGGTTAAGTTTTAGGGACATTGTCTGTGGATGCCATGACTGTGTGCAGTAGTTCGTAAAATAACATTCAGACAGTAGTTCGTACAATAACATTAACTTTTCTGCAACTTTGAAAACTCAGAGTTTCATGCTTCTTGAACTTTGAACCTTTCATTATTGTTGCTGTGGCATGGAAATCAGACCTGGTAGCGTACTACTTGTTTCCAGATATGATTACCGAATTGTCTCGCAGCACTAGTTGTAACAGCTATATGTCTATTCATAATTTCATTCCATATGCAATTCATGGGTTTTTCCAAAAATAAAATCATCTTCCCCAGTAGCTGAGTTGGATAAGGGTGGGCTCTGATTCCCAGGTGCCGCGCATTAGGGATACCTTGGAGCTTTGCATTTCAATGTTGCATATTGTACATGATGAAAATTAATGCTATCAAATACTGTTGCAATATCAAAACAAAAAAAACTAATCATTGACCATCTCATTGAGCATTAGGGATAGTTTAGTGCAACTCGCTTCACGGGTAAAGCTGGACCTTCGCGTTTAGGAAAGTTCCATCAATGTGGTGAGCTGTTCTTCCGTAGACTACCATCATCAACCCTCTCATTCAACGTTTTAGGGTCCGATTCAAATCAATCAATTGGACTGTTTGAATCAGATTTGAATCACGGAATCAGTTTGAGGGTGCTTTTGTCCTTGTTTTCATTGCTAGCCTTTTTTGATAGCAAAAACTACTACTAATTTCATAGTTAGGGTGCTATATACACAGTGTAGTGACTCTGTTATTGCATCTTGTCTCTTGATTCGCGATTCCTGAGTTTGGAGTCCTTCCTTAATACTTTTGATTCCTAAATAACATATGTCGACAGTTCAAACCTCAAAAGTTGAGTGGCGAGTCCTCAGCGGCCACTGACTTGAAGGCTTCAAAGTTCAATTAATGCAACTCATTTCTCGTTGCTGAGTGCTATAAATTGTCAATAACTTTAACAATATTGAGTCAAGAACAACTCTTCAAATTTCAAAAATATTCTGTGGTAGGTTCAAGATTGCAACTTACAATGATATTAGGCTGTACCTATTAACCAAGATCATACGTGAAGTGCATAGCACATACTGCACTGTGACACAAGTGACTAGTGACTTTGTATTGATATAGTCTACAGCCACATGGACAAAATTATTCTTATGACAAGGCTAGTCACTCCGTCTCATTCCTCCAAATACTGTTAAAATAAAAAATTAAGATTGTACATATGCTATTTCAATATTCAAGCTTGATACATTAACAAAGTTCTATGTTATTTTATTTTTGAATTTAAGAGCACATATATAGAATTTAAACTAAACTATTTAATTTCCTAGATGTTTATGAATTATCATCTATCAAGATATAGTTGAGTTTCTTGAACTATATTTATAATTTGTCCCTCTTGTTTTATTTCATTTTCCTTTTTTCTTCACTTATTTGCTATTTGTTCTTGGATTGATTGGGTGGCTTGGTATGTCTAGTTTCACCTTACTTTTGCTTAAGAATGTGCTTCTTACAACACTGAAGAAGCTAGGTATTTCCAAAGGTTGTTAACTAGTGTGATGTTGCTCACTTGTATTGAACATATGACAGGGGGAAGTTTTTGAAGAGAAAAACTTTTTGCTTCAACTTATTGATGGACAAGGAAATTTCAATGTGACCGGATTGGATTCATTCGCAAAAGCCGAGAATCTAGCTCAATGTGGCCTTTCATATGCCGTGGTTTCAATAATGGGTCCTCAAAGTAGTGGTTTGTATCAAACAAAGCCTATACTACATATTGAATTCTCAAATTTGCAATGCATAGAGCATGTTAATTTTTTGTGTTGCTTTTCTCCAACTCTCTCTATGCTTGCTCCTTAACATTAGAAGTTGCTCATGGTTTAGTCATTAAGTTATTAATATCGTCAATCTTCCACATGGTCACATTCACACAATGGGGAATTCATAATTAAGATTGCATCTCAAAGCCACAAAATGCTAATATTGGCATTCCTTATTTCAAAGTTTTTATGACTATTCCCCTGCTCTCACCATATCACGTAAATAGAGTATGACTTCTTGAGGCGTAATCCTACCCTACTTGTGAAATGTACTAGATTCAGTCTACAATGTTGAAGAGCCTTGCCACATCTTCTACTCTATCCAATAGTCCATTGTACTTATCTTTGACCTTAAATTGCATTTATGGCTGTAGATCAACGCCAAAACCTTGGCTACCACACTTCACTGTTTTGTCATATTTCAAACAACACCATCACCTAGGTCAAGTTTTGTGCTAATTAACAAGTATTTCTTTTACAACATCAAAAGCTTGACTATGAGATAATCCAAATTAGAAATCTCTTTTCTTGTCTAGGTAGCTTAAAGAAACAGATTTTCTTTCTAGGAAGTTTACAAGTATTTGTTCTACATTATGCACCTCCAAATCTTTCTAAAGAAATTTATTATTATTCCTTTTCCTAGCAATCTTAGTTATTCAATTTTTTGGTTCTAAGAATCACATCGCTTCCTATCAATGAACTCATTTCCATCCACGCTTACCTCCTCTCTCTCTCTCTCTCTCACACACACACACACACACACACACACACACACACAAATTTGTTGGGTATTGGTGGTCACAAGGTAACATAAAAAGTAGATTAGAAAAGCAACAAATAGCTAAGAGAGAATGATTTTCCAACAAAGATCTTAAGAGCATATGATAATAAATTGCTTTGTAGACTTTCCCGTAGAGGAGATTTGTCACCTAGTTTCTTCCCATGTTAAAGCTTTGAAACCCTTAGCTCAATCATAAGCTACTAAATGATAGACTCAATGGGGTACAATAAGCTTTTGGATTCATCATTCCTTATTAGTTCACTTGACTAAATGAGTGGGTGGGTTTATGGCCCACTCACTTGATGCTCAAAAAATAGGGTACACCTACAATTTTATGTGTCCAAACATACTATATAAGGCTGAAGTTGCAATATAGGGTGATATGACACCAAATGTAGTTAATTTCTATAAGCTCTTCTATGAGAAAATTTTCCTCAATGTGTTAGTAATTGGAAGACTATACGGAATATCATTTCCGATTGTGGCATTGGGATTGATTCTAATAAAGTTCGTAAGGTACAAGAGTGGCTGATTTTGAAAACAATTTGTGAAGTGAGATCTCCTTTAGGCTTCATAGGGTGGGTCTTTTCCCCAATTTATTAACGGCCATACCAAGCTTACATTACCCTTAATGAATGCTCTTAAGGGACTGAAGAAGATGAGCAGCCGTAGTAAGATTAGTCAACCAATATAGCGGGCTGTTGAAATGAATAAATACTTTTAAGCTTTAAAGTACTAAGGTGTACTCTGTCCACACATAGTTGATTTTAACAAACCGTATTTGGTCAAGATGGATCCTAACAATAATGTTGTGAGAGCAATCCTGTATCAAGATGATAGATTGGTTGCTTTTGAAAGCACGAATTTGGACCAAAGTCATAGTAGATACTCTACTTACGAGAAGGAACCTATTGTGGTCATGTACCATAAACATTTGGAGACACTAATTAATGGATCCAAGTTTATGGTGATGAAGAACCATCAATCTCTTAAGTATATCTATGATGCCGTGGACCTGAGAGATTGCAAGGACTCGTACATGAGTTTGAGTTTGATGTTAAGTACCAGAAGGGTACATCAAACTATATCATGAATGCCTTTGAATTGGATTGGAGGGATTAATTAGCTATGCTTTGCTGAGATATATATTCGATTTGTATCTTTTTGTCAGACCAATGGATATTTCGGTTGCATTCGGCAAGAGGTCTTGGCAAGAAGTTCTAATATTAGTGATGACCTTGAAATGCAACACTTTAAGACATCTTGAGATGGAAGGATACACTTAGAATATTCTTCTTAAGATGGGTTACTTTTTTGAAATGGGAAAATGTGTGCTGAGCAAAGACGATATCAGGGCCTGCATTGAATGTCATGAGAGTCCTACTTTGGGTCACCTTGTCATATAGAGGACACTCGACGTGATTAATATAAATTTTTATTGGCCAAATATGAAAGACTAAGTGGAGCATGTGGAGGCATATGTTCAAAGGTGTGAACAATGCCAAAAATTAAGCAGAAAGACTCAAGGGAGCTAGTTTGTTGCATCTGCTAGAAATTCCTAACAAAAAATGGAAAAGTATCTCAATAGACTTTGTGATTGAACTTCTTGGGATTAGGAAGGGTCATAATGCCATTAGTAGTTGATAGGCTAAACACATCCTCTTCTCGAACTCTCACCTGGTGGTAACCACTCTTTAGGTCAATTTTGCTAAACACTGTAGCACCATGGAGGGTGTTACGAGCACGTGACCAGTGCCGAACCCTAGAGAACACAGGAGGTCAGATACCACAGTCAGGGTCGTGTCCAGCGTACACGACCAACAGGGCAAGATAGTGTGAGTAGTGTGCCCCGGCAGGGTCCATAGCTATGGCGGGCCTAACACAGTCTAGGGACCCTGTCAGCAGGATAGGGCCCCATGTTGGGTCCCGACATGCAGTCGGCCACGTCAGTGTCACGTGGCCGGCACTTGGCAGTATGCATGCTACTAGGTCTCACACTGGGATAGGAGGGGCTTGCTCCATATCAGGGAGTAGGCAAGGTTGGGTGGATCAGTTAGTGCCCTACTGTGGTGTTAGGAACTATTACACTGGTATCAGAGCCTTCTCCATCTTTGGGAGCTAAGTAGTAGCAGTAGAGAAAGCTATCAGAAGATAGGAAATATTTCTCAGATTCTTAGAAAAGCATAGAGGAGGAGAATCTTGTAGGAACAACTTTCAAACCCTTGAATTTTGCTGGGAATTCATAGTAGTAGGAAGCACAATTCCTTGTACAGGTAAATTGCTGGAAAGGCAGCTGTCCATCAGTTACAAACTACAAGATACAGGCCTACTGGGCTACTCTGCATATATTCCGCAGGCCTCTTTACATTTACTGTTGGTTATGTATATTTCTGGTTACGCATTTTATATTAGTCATGTACAGGCCCCAGAGCCTTTTTATATGCTTATGACCCGCACTGGGTCCTTTTTTTTTATGACATTGACTGGCCTTGGGCCCTTATTATATGGTTATATGTGGAGCGGGGGCCCGTAGGAGGGCGCACTATTTTCCCTCTACATTTTGCCTCCCTTTACTTTTGAATTCCTATTTTAGGGTTCATTGGTAGGGTATTTATAGGGGCATTTGTACACTCATTTTTCAGATTATTGATTGGTATTGCTTGGGCTCTTCGTGGGAGAACCTATTATCTTGTCTATGGCTTGTAGGGCTTTAGTCTATTGCTGTCTTTTATGCTTCATTGATTCAACACCTGAGATTTTGATCATAACTTGGTATCAGAGCACTTTCCTGATTGCTGAATTTCAGATCTGATTTTCTGATTGGGTGCCCATTTTCCTTGCTGATTTTTCTCTCTTTGTTGAGGGCTTTCGTCTCTTTGCTTCAACAACATTCAGCACAGTTTGGAGGAGGACCAACTCCCATCAGAGCATTTTCCTTGGCGGAGCTTTAGCAAATAGTTAGCGGAAGTACTTCCGCTAAAATTGGCGGCCGGAAAAAAAAAAATTTTTTTTGGACAGATTATTTCCGGCACACGAGTTCCAAATCCTTTTCCCTCTTTTTTTTTTTTTGAATCCTCCATTTGATTCAGGGAGAGGATTCCCAGCCATCTTTTCAGCATTGATTGGAGGCTGCCCAGCGCCCTACTTCATCACATTTTTCAGCCATTGTTCCAGTAGAGTTTCAGCCATGTTTCAGTTTTGATTGGAGGCTGTTCATCGCCCTATTTCATCACGTTTTCCACAGATTTCCAGCCATATTAGTGTCGTTTGTGTACCTAAAGCACATTTGGGGTGACGACAAAAGTCCGCTCCCTCCGATATTAAGCTTTTCTTACACTCTCTTCACTTCCTGCATTCCTTGACCATGGATACTTCCCCTACATCTTCTGAGCCTCGCATACCGTCTTCCACTTACCTTGACGAAGTACGGCATGAATTCCGAGATCATCTTAGGGAAGCCATGAGTGATGTACGAACTGATTTACGCCAGGAGTTACGAAAGACGTTCACTGCTCTTTCTGCCCAGATTGCTACACTATCATTACAGTCCAGTGTTTCTCCACTATCTCCACCTGTTCCCCCACAGCGTACATTTCCACCACCCGAGACTCGTTCATCTTCTGGTCCTTTGCCACGAGACTTTAGGGATAAGGTTCAGCTTACTGTGTATTTTGGGTCATCCGATGGGAATGAACTCGAGAATTGGTATTCTAAGCTTGAGACCTACTTCCTTATGTTTCCTAAGACTGACATTCAGCGGATACATTTGGCTACTTTACATTTGGAGGGCTGTGCTGCTACTTGGTGGCGCATGTTTCGCCAGACGGCTTCACCCCTGGCCTTGCTAGTTGGACAGAGTTTATGACAACACTCCGCCTAGCGATGATTGATCCTCAGTGGCTTATTCGACAGCGCGACATCTTTCGTAGTTTATCTCACACTGGTGACTTGGCTGCTTATACGACACGGTTTACAGAGCTTTCCTATCTATTCCCAGATATTTCTACATTGGAGCTCATCTCTCGCTACGTTGCTGGTCTACGAGGCGCACTCAGGTATGATGTTTCTTCTTTTTTTCCACTCACTCTTTCTCACGCCATCTCCATTGCTACCGCACTGCAACACAAGTACTCTCCCATCTCTTCCTCTGTTTCTCGTCCTTTGCGTCCTTTCACACGTCCTATTTTTTCCTCTCCATCCTCTGCTAGTCCCACATCTGTCAGTTCACCTTCGTCCACTCTTCCTTCTGCACCACGTCTTCCTTTTTCTCCTCGTCCTGTTTTTGTTCGTCGCTACTCACAGTCTGAGATGTCTGAGATCCGTGAGAAGCGCTTATGTTTCAACTGTAAGAGTCCTGATCATATCACCTGTGATTGCCGACAGCCTGCCACTGCTACTGCCGTCTATTTCCATGATGTTGACACACCTGATGATTGTCCTGATTCTGCCATATGCCTTCATATTCTTGATGATGACCCACCTGTTGATCAGTTTGCCACACCCACTGAGCCTGTTCATGATCCCCCTGATCTAGCTGTATGCCATGCTCAGCTTGCTTATGCTACTTGGGCCGGTAAGCCGGGTCCACGCCATATCCGTCTTCGCGTACGTATCACTGGTCGTAAGTTTATTGCCCTTGTTGACACGAGTAGCACTCACTCGTTTCTCAGCAGTCATATTACTACACGCATTCGTGCTATGCCAGTCACTACGCCTCATCCCCTGCCTGTTGAGGTTGCCAGCGCACACTCTTTTCCTAGCACGCAGATGTATCAGCAGCTTTCATATCGGATTGGAGACTTCCTTGGTCAGGCAGATTTTCATATTATTCCACTTACACGGTACGATCTTATCCTCGGTGCTGATTGGTTTGCATCCCTTGGTGCGGTTACAGTAGACCTCCAGCAGCAGACATTGACATTCTCTCATGATGGTACTCAGCATATATTTTCCGATATTGATTCTCGGCAGGACTATCAGCTTATTTCCGGGAAGCAGTTCATACGGAGCCTCCCAAAGGCCCACTGTGCGGCTATTCTTTTTGTTCAGTCAGTTCAGCCTATTGCGGATGCACCACCTTTGCCACATGTATTTTCTGAACTGTTGCGTGAATTTGAGCATGTTTTTAGAGAGCCGACTCAGTTACCACCTTTACGAGATGTCAACCAGCATATAGACCTTGTTTCCTCTGCATCACCTCCTTCTCGTCCTCTTTTTCGTAGGTCTATTGTTGAGCGCGAGGAAGTCCAGCGTCAGGTGTCTGATTTATTACGTCAAGGCCTTATTGTTCCTAGCCACAGTCCTTTTGGTGCTCCTGTTTTACTTGTTGATAAGAAGGATGGTACTAAACGTCTATGTATAGATTATCGTTCTTTAAATAAACTTACTATCTGTAATCAGTACCCTATCCCTCATATGGATGACCTGTTTGACCAGTTAGGCCAAGCTAAGATCTTTTCTAAACTTGACCTCCGTTCCGGTTATCACCAGATTCGTATGCATCCTCCTGATGAGCACAAGACAGCTTTCCGTACCCACTTTGGTCTGTATGAGTTTCGTGTCCTTCCTTTTGGTGTTACCAATGGCCCGCCCACTTTTCAGAATGTCATGAATAACATCTTTCGTCCTCTGCTTGGAAAGTGTGTCATTGTTTATTTTGACGATATCCTCATTTATAGCACCACTCTCTCTCTTCATGTTCAACATGTTCGTTCTGTTTTTGTTTGGTTAGTTACTCATCATCTGTTTTTTGGGCTTCTTTGTTACTAATGGTACTGTTCGTCTCGACCCTCGTAAGGTCCGTTCTATTCTTTCATGGCCTGTGCTTGCTGATGTTCATGATATTCGTATGTTTCTTGGTCTTGCTATCCACTTCGTAAACCAGTTGCTCATTTTGCCACTCTTGCATCTCCTTGGCATGCTCTGTTGAAAAAGGAAACTTCGTTTGCTTGGACTCCCGCATGTCAGTCAGCTTTTGATACTTTGAAGGTTAAGCTTACCACTGCCCCTGTTTTATGTCTTCCAGATTTTTCCCAGCTTTTTGCTGTTGAGACTGATGCTAGTTCCACAGGATTAGGTGCTTTGTTACGTCAACGTCAGTGTGTTATTGCATATGAATCCCGTCGTTTTCGTTCGTATGAGCAGCACTATTCCACTCATGAAAAAGAGTTGCTTGCTATCATTTTTGCTTTAAAGAAGTGGTGTCATTATCTTTATCGTGTTTCGTTTGATGTTTTTACTGATCACCAGTCACTTCGTTATTTGTATACACAAAAGGATCTTAGTGATCGTCAGTACCGTTGGCTTCAGTTTTTACAGTCCTTTCATTTTGATATTTATTATAAGCCTGGTAAAAGTAACGCTTCTGCTGATGCTTTGTCTCGTTTATCTGCTCTTACTTACAGTCTTGTTACGTCTCCCCACTCTTGGTATGATGATCATGTCTAGACTTTCGTGATGTTATGTCATCTGCCTCTCGTCCTTCCTCTCACCCTCACCAAGTTTAGTCCATTGTTAATCATCGTTTGTTTCACTATGGTTCGTTATGTATTCCCAACACTCTCGACATACGTCCACAACTCCTTGATGCCCATTCCTCTCCTGTTGGTGGCCATTTTGGTTTTTAGAAGTCCTTGTTCCGTTTGAAAGAACATTTTTATTGGCCTTCCATGAAGCGTGAGCTTTCCCACCTTATTCATACTTGTGATTTTTGCCTTCGTAACAAGTTTTCCCATGAAAAACCTGGCGGTCTCCTTCAAAGTTGGCCTATTCCTTCCCGCCAGTGGACTGATTAATCTATGGACTTCATTTTAGGTCTTTCCCGTACTCAGCGTGGTCATGACTCTTGTTTGGTGATAGTTGATAGGTTTTCTAAACAAGCTCATTTCATACCAGTCAGACGTACTATTACAACAGAGCAGTGTGGTCGTATATTTATTTCTGAGATTTTCTGCTTACATGGTCTCCCACGATCTATACTTACTGATCGGGATACCAAGTTTACATCAGGTTTTTGGACAGAGCTTATGCGCATCTTGGATGTTAGGATACTTATGGGCACTGCTTATCATTCTTCTGCGGATGGTCAGTCTGAGGTTATTAACCGGGTATTGGAAGATTATTTACGACATTATGTTTCTCCTTCTGGTCGTGATTGGGATCAGCATTTATGTTTGGCTGAGTATAGTTATAACAGTTCTGTTAGTTCCAGCACAGGTGTTTCTCCTTTCCTGCTTGCTCATGGATACTCACCAGTTCTAGCCGGTATACCTGCTCCTCCAGATGATGCACCTGTTACTATTTCATCTTATCTTTCGAGTGCTCAGGAGATCATTACTAGAGCTGCTACTCATTTATAGCATATTCAGCAGCGGTACAGGACCATTGTTGATCGTCATTGGTGCCATGTTGAGTTTGCAGAGGGAGATACTGTTTTTCTCCGGTTACACTTTGCTCGCCATCGTTTTGTACAGGGTCTTGCTTCTACTGAGAAGTTTGCGCCGCGCTATTATGGGCCTTTTCAGATTCTTGAGCGCCTCAGTCCAGTTACATATCGTCTTGAGTTACCTGCTGCTACTCGGGCATGTGATATCTTTCATGTCAGTTTATTACGTGCTGCTATTGAGGATGATGCTCCTCGAGATTCCTCATTTCCTATAGATCCAGAGCTTTTTCCATTCCTGCCAGCTGCTATTTTACAGGTGCGCTTATTGCATAGTCGTCGCCATCGGCAGGTTCAGTTTTTGGTCCAATGTAATGGTCGTCCTATTGAGGAGGCTACTTGGGAGCCCATTGATGTTTTTTATCATACCCCTATCCTGGATGATCAGGCTCGATCACTTGCAGCTACCATTGCTTCTCGAGATGCTCCGGCTTCTCTTGATGTTCCTTTCTCAGATGGGATATCTTGATGCAGTATTTTTCTCTGGCACTGGTTCTTATCTTATTTTGCCTACATTGGGGGCAATGTTCTTTATAGCCAGGGAGAGTTACGGACTATAGGATACAGGCCTATTGGGCTACTCTGCATATATTCCGCAGACCTCTTTACATTTACTGTTGGTTATGTATATTTCTGGTTTTGCATTTTATATTAGTCATGTATAGGCTCCAGAGCCTTTTTATATGCTTATGACCTGCACTGGGTCCTTTTTTATGACATTGACTGGCCTTGGGCCCTTATTATATGGTTATATGTGGAGTGGGGGCCCGTAGGAGGGCGCACTATTTTCCCTCTACATTTTGCCTCCCTTTACTTTTGAATTCCTATTTTAGGGTTCATTGGTAGGGTATTTATAGGGGCATTTGTACACTCATTTTCCAGATTATTGATTGGTATTGCTTGGGCTCTTCGTGGGAGAACCTATTGCCTTGTCTATTGCTTGTAGGGCTTTAGTCTATTGCTGTCTTTTATGCTTCATTGATTCAACACCTGAGATTTTGATCATAACTCCATCTCTGATTTCAGAGATCTATTTTCTGATTTCTGAGCGGGTTTGAGACAGCAGTATGGGAGCAGATCCATTGCTGTAAAATTAGCCTTCACTTTTGAATTTCGTGTGAAATTTTGAGTAGATCAGAGTGAGTTCTAATCTGAAATCTAGTAGCATGCAGCGCTAGACAGGGAAGAGAAAAGGTGAAGTTTCATCCCTGAGTTTCGTAAATTTCAGAAGTTTAGGCATCAAACTTTCTTGCCACATATCAGCGACCAACGAGCTGAGGCCAAATCAGAATTTCAAACGAGTTTTGGGCCTAAATTTTAGAAATCTTGGCCAGACAGAGTGCTGTCATATCAGCGAGGGTAGGCAGCTATCAACCTCAGAAAATTTTGCACTTTTTTGGGTCCTTTGCCTGGTTTTTTTGGAGCCCCAGGTCTGCAACCAGATCAGCGAGCAACTCTACTCAGGAAACCGGAAATTCTTGTACCATTTTGGAGCCACAAATTGGGATTTTTTAGGACAGCAGGTCTGAAATTTTGGGTGGAAGAGTTGAGAGGGTTCCTCTTCGTATTTTCTTTGTAAGTACAGTCCTCAGAAACAGCTAAGTCTTCTTTCCCTCTTTGTACAGTTATAAATTAGTCTTTTTGACTTTTGTTTGAAGGGAAACGTCAGGCAATCTTTTTCTATCTCTGAAAATGACCACTTCTCAGGGATCTATCAACCCTTGACAAGAGGCATTGATGAATTAGAAACGGAATCCCTGAGGTTTAGTAAAGGGAAACAACCAATGGAAGTTGAAGAATAGGAACAATTCGCCGAAGAACTCGACGAATTGGTTACCAAGGAGCAGTTTTCCACTTGGTAACAGAAGTGGATGAACTGAAGCTGGCATGAGCCAATTTCAAGTCTAGTGTGGACGACTCGTTCGCAAAACTCAAAGGCTTGATTTTGAGTTCCGCGAAAGGAAGTCTTCCCTCCACTTCTCAATGGTCTCCTTTTCCACTTCCATCAGTCTCGGGTGAGCCTATGCGGTCTCACCCCAGTGTCTTTAAAGACTTAAAGCCTCCTACTTTTATTGGGGAAGAAAAGGATAGAAATGCAGACATTCTACAAACCTTCCTCAGCAAATGGAAGAACATTCATGTTCTTAAACAGACCCCTGATCATTTGCAAGCTATACAGGCCAGTCTTTCCCTTGGGCCCATGGCCTATAAGTGGTGGCTAAATCTCTAGGAGACTGGGCAGACTCCCCGGTCATGGAAGGCCTTTGAGAAGCCTTCCTAAGAGAATTCCTACCGGAAAATGACCTTGATAGAGCCTAAGAAGCCTGGGAGAAAACAGTAATGGATAAGTCCCTAATCCAATATATCTCGCAGTATCGAGAAGCAATTTTAAAAATTAGAAATATGGATGATTATCAGAAAATCAGGGGATTTGTCCGTGGCCTCAAGGATGAATATAAAGTAGAGGTCCAGAGAAACTCGCCTACTACCCTAGAGCAAGCTCTCAGATTGCTCAAATCTATGATGATTCAGTGGGTAGGAAGAGGGCGAGACAGCAGCCCCTTTCTGAGCAGCCTCCTCAGAAAGACTTTCAATTTAAAAAGAAATTTTTAAAAAGAAAGAAGATAAAGTTAAAGGTGAAGCTCCTCGGAAACGCCCATCGCTCATACAGCCCTTAAAACCAGAACATTTTGAGAAAGCCAAACAAGAACGTTTGTGCTTTGTGTGCATGGGCAAGGGACACACAGTCAGACAGTGTCCCAAGGGGCCTTTCACTAAAAAAGATAAGAAAGATAAAAAACAAGTTCATCTTGTTCAGACAGTAAGTTTCCCAAGTGACTCGGCAACTTCCGAGATCAAAGTGTTTCATGAAGACCATGAACACTGTTGCCAGCTAACCTCTGCGATGCTAGCGAGACCCTTCAGCTTTGGGCCACATGACCTAGTACGTATGCATGGGAAAGTGGGTAACCAGTCATTAAGAGTTATGGTTGATGATGGGGCGACCCATAATTTCATCAACTACACCCTAGTTTAAAAACTTAGACTTCCAGAAGTACCTAGTCAACATAGGTACATAGTTTCATTAGCTACGGGTGAAGATAGGAAAATTTGGAAAACTATGGTAAGTAACTTAAATCATGGTATTCAGGGGTACCAAGATGAAATAAACTTTCAGATAATGCACCTAGATCGCACAGACATTGTTCTCGGGAGAGACTGGCTCTACAGTTTAGGACCTTCCCTCCACAGAAATTATCAGGAGAACGCCCTCAGCTTTCAGCATAAAGGCCGAGAGATCCAGTTGCATGGGGAACATGATGTTCCCAATAGTCCTATGGTTTGCAGTTCAGAGCTCTGTCAGCTAATCGGAGACGACGACCATCATGTATTCTTATGTGACTTTCAGTTTATTCCTGAAGTTTCTATTTCCAGTTCTTTACAGCAGAAAATCAATAAATTAGAAACTTTATTGTCTAAATTTAAAGATGTTTTTCCTGAAGATTTGCCACATGGTTTGCCACCTAGCAGAGAGGTAGATCATGTAATAAACCTAGTACCAGGTACAATAAACCTCCGCATCGGTTCAGCCGAACAAAGGATGAAGAAATAACTAGGCCGTTAACAGAATATCTTGGGAAAGGCCAAATTCAGACCAATAATTCACCATGGGTCTCACCAGTCCTTTTGGTGAAAAAGAAAGAGGGGTAGCTAGATAGCCATTATTCAAGTTATTGGACAGCCAACAGTCATGAAGGTAGATAGCCATCTTGGACTACTTATATGTAGCCATTCATTTGTATGAGACACACTTTTGTTAAGCAATCTACTGTTCATATTGGTTGTCCACAAGTTTCTACAAGAGGGTCATCTAACCATCTCTCTCTTCTCTTTGAGAATACTTTGTGTTAATGAATAGTCTTGATTCTGGATTCCTACATGGTATTAGAGCCATTTTTCAGAATTGATTGCTTGCTGGAGGGCACCCAATATGCAGCCACATTTCTCTCTTTTGGTTCATAAAAATCAGAATTTTTTTGATTTTTGTGGAGAGAGAACTGTTCGGCTTCTTCTTGTTTTGTAGAATTTAAAGAAGACAAATGTCTTATAAAAGACCCAAAGAGATCACTTTTAATTGTTGCTTCGAGAACATTGCGAGGAGGTTTGATTTTGTTGGATATTTATGAACCTAAAGCTTTGACATCCTTTGGTCTTGTTGCTACTAATTCACATGCATTGGAGTTGGCTAAACAATGGCATGCGAGGTACGGGCACCTCAATTTTGGAAGTTTGAATATGTTGAAGAAATTCAACATGGTGGAAGGCATTCCAAATATACAGCATCCCGAAGGACATGTATGCGAAGGATGCATACTTGGTAAGTTTCAACGGAGGCCTTTTCCTATTGATGGGACTATCAAAGTTGGTGATAAGTTTGCCTTAATTCATAGTGATGTATGTGGTCCAATGAGGACCGAATCCATTGGTAAATGCAAGTACTTCGTTACTTTTATTGATGATTTTTCAAGGTCTACATGGATCTTTCCTATGAAGGCAAAATTTGAAGTTTTTCAAGGCTTCAAAGATTTTCTAGCTATGATAGAAAATCAATTTGGGCATACTTTGAAGATACTACGTACCGACCGAGGAGGGGAATACATTAAAAGTACGTTCGGCATGTTTCTTCAAAGCAAAGGCATTCTACATCAAATGACTACGCCCTACACACAGCAACAAAATGGTGTTGCCGAGAGGAAAAATCGCACAATCATGGAGATGGCTCGTTGCATGCTTAAGGCAAAGGGCGTTCCCCACAAGTTTTGGGCTGAAGCGGTTATTACAGCGGCCCCATTAGTAATCGGTGTCCGACTTAAAGCCTTGAAGATTTTGACTCCTTATGAAGTTTGGAATGATTTGGTATCACCATCTAATGTTGAAGAGGAGGGACTGCCATCATCCTCTAATGGACAGCCCACTGGTTCTTCAAGCAAACAGCCCATAATTCATCAAGAGGAGCAAATTTATGAAGAGGAACGACCTGTTGAAAACTTTGGATAGCATAGTCCAATTTCAGAGCACTTTGGACAGCAAAGTGTTGACAGTTCAGATCACTTTGGACAACAAAGCGTTGATCAAAGTAAGGCTGTTGGACAGCCTAAACCAGTCCCTAAATGGCTGTTGCAGACTTTGCAGGACAACAAAGTGAACCGCTTCTATGAAGGGAAGACTCGTGCCTCATCTAAATCAGTAGAATTTGCTGATTTTTCTGATTTTGCTCTTACATCTATTGAGGATAGTGAAATAGAGCCTGTTTTTTTATGAGCAGGCCAAAGGAGTAAAATGTTGGGAGGATGAAAGAGGAGTATGACTCACTCATAAAGAACCAAGCATGGGTTCTTGTTGATCTTCCACATGGAAAGAAAACAATTGGCTGTAAATGGGTTTATAAGATCAAGTACAAGTCCGATGGTACTGTTGAAAGGTACAAGGCAAGACTTGTTGCCAAAGGTTGTGCGCAAAAGGTTATGAGGAAACTTTTGCACCTACTGCACGAATAACTACCGTAAGGATAGTCACTGCTTTGGCTGCCCATCATGGTTGGCGTATGCACCAACTTGACATAAAGACAGCCTTCCTTAATGGTGATCTTAATGAGGAAGTTTACCTTCAGCAACCTGCTGGTTTTTTGGTTGCAGGTCAAGAAGACAAAGTGCGTCTTCTCAAGAAGGCTCTCTATGGACTAAAACAAGCCCCAAGGATGTGGTATCAAAAGATACACACATACTTTTGTGATCGTGGATTTTCTAACAGTCCTAGTGAATCTACGCTTTATGTCATGCATACATCTGAGTTTATCATCATCATTTTGCTATATGTTGATGATATTATCATTACGGGTAGTAATGGACAATATATTGCAGCCTTAAAATCTGATCTTGCTTCAGTTTATGATACATCAGATTTAGGCCAATTGCATTTCTACCTTGGTCTTGAGTTTTTGCAAGGAAAAGCTGGAATCTTCATTACCCAACAGCGGTACATTAGGCAGATTTTGAAGCATTTCAAAATGGAAGATTGCAAGCCGGTTGCTACACCAATTGAGACGGGCCTGAAGTTAAGTAATCAAAGTGGTGGTGAACCATTTGATACTACACTATATTGTCATCGGTTGGAAGTCTCATTTAATTATGCAACTCAAGACCAGACATATCTTATAGTGTTTCCCTCATGTGTCAATGCATGCATGCTCCGTTGACATCACATTGGAAAGCATTGAAGAGGATCCTTCGATATCTTCAAGGAAGTAAAACACTTGGTCTGTTTTATCCTTCTAGTGATGATGCATGATTGGCTGGTTTTTGTGACTTGGATTGGGGTGGAGATCAAGACACTAGACGCTCTACTAGTGGTCATTGCTTTTTCATTGGAAATTCTGCAGTTTCTTGGTTAAGGAAGAAGCAGCCCACCGTGGCTACATCCTCAAGTGGAGCAGAATATAGAGCAACGTTTTCAGCCACTACGGAGTGTATATGGCTGAGACAATTACTTGTTAATATGAAGCATGGCCAGCCCTCAGCTACTCTCCTATTTACGGATAGTTGGAGTCTTTTACAAATTTGGCCTTCCTACAATAGGTCGCTACATTTCCTCTTTATAAGTTCCAAAGATGCCTAGAAGTTATTGATATTCAGAGTATATATTTTTTAGTGGCCTTCAATGATATTCAGAATATATCCTTCAATGGCCTTTGATTGAATTTAAAGGCCCTCTACATGAGAGATTAGATTAGATAAAATAACCTTTATTAATGTTCACAAAGACAAAAATGATCTATGGTCCAAATTATCAAAACATATGTCAATGTCTTTTGGAATCTAATAACAACTAGAATAAAACTAATGTAAGGTCAACTTCAATTGATAGAAGAGTCCAACAATTTTTACATCTGCTATAAACTTTCTTAACAAAGCTACCAAGCATGCTAAGATTGTCATGATTATGGAAGTTAACTAAATATTACAATGACTTGTAAAAAAGTCCCTTGAAGCCTTCACGAAGTGGATGTGGGCAGCCGCATTCCAAAAGATGATAGTGTTTTGTTTCCTCTTGATCATTCTTGCAAAGTAAACAAGTGTTGGCATCTTCCCATTTCCAATCTAATCTCATGTGAGTTCAACGAAGTCGAGAAACAGCCTGTTTTTTCTTCAAGGAAATGTCTACTTCAATATGCCCTTGTGTAGGCCCACCAACAAACCGATCTCTATAGGATTGCGTTTCCTCCTTCAAGGTTCTTTCCAAATGCATTTAACGAACTTTTTTTGAAGAAAATAAAACTAGGTCGGGGATTAAGGCAGCCGCTTCCAATGGAGTCACATTAACTTCAGCCAACAAAATAGCATACAATGTGGCTTGTGTCACATGTACCTTGAATCCCTTGCCCACTGTAAATTATAAAAAGTAGGTTTTCCTACCAAACACAACTATTCGATCCAAAATCATTGTAGCCATTATACTTACTCCCATGGTTGTACATGCCTTTGAGGTATGTTAAAATCCTCTTAAAACATGATTTATAATGTAACTTATATGTACATATTGCAATGTGAATGTAGCTAATAGAAATTTTTTAAAAGTAAATAAGTTTTCACAAATGCTCGGTTTTTTGGACCCAACATTCCGAAGCTCGTGTTTAAAATCTTGTTCCAAATAACGAACACGTTCTAGAAGATATGTTTCAAGTGTCATTTGAGCTAATATTTTTGTAGGGGCAACTTGCCTTTACTCGAATGAGCGAGTGGGCCTTACAAGTTACCACACCTACCTATCTTATACATTTGAATTCTTGTTTGTTGGTCTCGCTGATATGTGTTACCCTTTATTTAAGGTGGTTGGGGTTCCTAATGTTTTTTGTCCTCTCATGTACATCTTGCATTTCTTTCAAGTTCTTTGCATTTTCCCTTGATAATTTCCTTGTATGCTACCCTCCTCATCCTTGTTGTACCCTAATCCTTTTTCAAATCTGATGACACTTAGAACTTAGAGATCATGGTTGCTCTCCCAATGTAAACATTGGAAAACACTGTATTGCTGAAAATGTGGGAAAAGACTTAAGATGTAATATTATGCATGTTTTTTCTTTGTTCTTTGATTTTGCATTCATGAATGCAATGTAACTATGTTCATTCCTAAGGTAGGGGTCTTTTATGCAACTGACTGAATGTATTCCATAAATATTTTGAATGCACGATGGTACATACACATATGCTGTGAATTCTATGTCTTTAGAGTTTAGCTTTGAGTCTTGTACTCCTATACACAAACATGTTTGTCTTGCTGACTTAGAGTTTTTGAGGATCTAGAAGCACCATGCATTGAAAGATGTTTGCACTAAGCAGTTTATGATTGACCAGGGAAAAGCACACTTTTGAACCATCTCTTCCACACAAACTTTGCCGAGATGGATGCTTTCAAAAGAAGGTATTTGTGCATGCTTTTAGTACAACCATGTTTGGTTTGATCTTGGGCTTATTCTTATTGAAAAATCAACATTTTTTAATTCTTTGCATGCATAGGGGTCAAACAACACAAGGAATTTGGTTGACAAGGGCGGCTGGCATCGACCCGTTTACTATTGTTATGGATTTAGAAGGTACCGATGGAAGAGAACGGGGAGAGGTACAATTCTTTGTTTCAATCGCAAATGTTTCGCTAGGATTATATTTGTCAAAACTTGACACACTGAAACAAAACTATGCTGTTGTGAAGCAGGATTTTGGCATTTTAGTTTCAATCTTTATATTGCACTCTTGATGTATGTTTCTTCACCATTTTGTAGATTGTTTCACATGGATTTCTATAGTGATGTGATTGTGAAAAATCACTAAACCATATATACCATGCCTCATATGAGAATCCTACTACTTTGGTTGTTCATTTGTTTTGTATGATATAATCATGTGCTCTTGTATTTTGAGCAGATTCAAAAGAAACTATTTGAATTTTTTCTTTGCCTTGAGTTTGAAGATAAGTTTTTCTAATGATTATACTAGTAAATTTGTAGCTTTTAGGATTTTTCCCCTTAGGAGTGGTTTCTACTGTTTGAAATCAAAACTTAGCTTGTTTATTTAAGTTTAAAGCAGATACTTTTTAGTATTGTAAAGATTACTTTTTACTGTGAAGTTCTGGCTAGCATATGAGTGTAGCTTTGTCATAGTCAAGAGTCCAGGCATTGAGAGAAGGTGAAGGAGACCCTTCACCAATATGATGGGAGCCTTTTACATATGGAACACCTCAAATATTCTTTGTACTGAGGCTCTTATTCAGAAAATGGTCACCCATCTAGTATATTAGAGCTTTGGATGCTGCATCTGACACGCCATGGAATTTGTGCAGGATGACACAACTTTCGAAAAGCAGAGCTCTCTTTTTGCGCTTGCCGTGTCGGACATAGTGTTAATCAATATGTACGAACATATTCAATACATCCTATCAACATATTTAACTCCATTTGCAGATTTCAAAGTGCTTGCCACCTTTTGCTAAATTTCTATTGCCATGTTGTAGCATGTTCAATGACCTGATGCTTCTTACCATTCACATGCTTTATATATATTTACAGCTTCTGGGGTGTGCATAATTACTCCAATTCATCTTGCAGGTGGTGCCATGATATTGGCCGCGAGCATGCTGCAAACAAGCCACTTTTAAAAACAGTTTTTCAGGTTTTTATTTTGCTGCCGCAATGTTCTCCACTTTGGTTGGGAGTGTGCCATGTGTGTTATCTCTCATGAAGGTTATTTGGCTATTTTGGCCTTTGTTAGGTGATGATGCGGCTATTTACTCCACGCAAAACAAAGTTGTTATTTGTTATTCGCGACAAGACAAAGGTGGGTTTTCTACCTTGAAGGTGTCTTACTGTATTGTATGCATGTTACAAGCTCAAGACACAATCATTTCACACCCTGTTACTTAATAGTATTTCTGCACTTTAATAAAAAATTAAAATATATCTGGTGGTTGGAGTTGTGACATGTTTCAGACACCTCTTGAGATTTTGGAACCCATCCTGCGTGAAGATATCCAAAAGGTATTTTGGCTCTCTTTATCCTAATCTATGGCTTATTACTAGAGACAATGAGATTTGTAAATGTCTAGCCAATGCCTTTCGTTAATGTGGTGAAAGTCACCTTTTATGTCAAATAGCTGAAATGCAATCAATTGTGAATTCTTATCGCCATATGTTTTTTATCATAAGCCCTTGTCTATGTGTTGGTTCACATCAACGTCTCCTCCTTACTAGCCTTATTCTCCTGCTACAGATATGGCAAAGTGTTCCAAAGCCTCCTACACATCAAGATGCAACACTTGATTGCTTCTTCAATGTAAGTTTGCATGGCCACTTTTTGAAAAGGTCCTGATCAAAGATTTGCAGGGGGTCTTTTAATTGCCGTCTAGTCAAAAGTGTCATCCTTGATGGATAATGTTGTTTGTGTCAGCCTTTCCTTGATAAGGCTGCAAAATAGTTCTGTAGTATTTACTAGTTAATTTGTTGCACACGAACTTCACAGGTGGAGGTATGTGCCCTACCCAGCTATGATGAGAAGGAAGATCAATTCAAAGAACAGGTAAGGAAGGTTTGGATCTAGCTGCAGTTTCCTCTGCACTTTCTTGTAACTTTGAAAGTTGCTAAAGCTAAGAAAAACATATGCTGACTACATGCAGGTTGCTATGCTTCGTACCCGATTTTTCAACTCAATAGCTCCTGGAGGACTTGCTGGAGATAGAAGGGCTGTCATCCCTGGAACAGGATTTCCTTTAAGCATACAGGAAATGTGGAAAATCATTAAGGAGAATAAAGATCTAGATTTGCCGGCTCATAAGGTACTTCCTAGGTGCTTTATCTAATGTGCTTATGTTGGTGCATGCACTGTGCTGAAAAGTGAGTCCGATTTTTTGGTTCGAGTGCAAAATGCTTGTGTGCAATCATAAATTCCTTGCATCAGGTTTTCTTCGTTATGCAGAAAATCCCTTTGCCACTGCAGTATGCACTCAGCCTGAACTTTTGAGATTGTTTGCAGGTCATGGTTGCAACTGTCCGCTGTGAAGAGATTGCAAAGCAAAAGCTTGTAGACTTCGTTTCAGATGAGGTCTGTTAGATTCTACTGTAAAGCAACTTTGCCCTTTGCATGATTGTTCTCAAACTTGTTCATACCTTGGAATTTAACAAGGCCTAATCAAACTTGAACAGAACATAACTTTGATGAACTGAATGGGCCCTTGGGTCGAAGTTCACAAAACATTAATATCAAATGTGTGAGGCCCAAAAGTTGACCTGGTCATTATTCCAACACAAGGTGTGCAAGGGTGAAAATGCAATGAGAAGAGAGGGAAGGTGTGCACCCTAAAAAAAGAAAGAAAGCAATGTGCTTTTCTATATTTATGCTTTACAATGGCCTTATGCTTGAGAGTGAGTTTCTTATAATTGCACACATTACACACACACATTCATTGTTTAAAATTGATTATTGGCTCTTGAGTATTTCCAATTAGCTGTTAGGTCATATATGATACCAACTCATATAAAGAGCCATACTATGTGTTGAACATGTAGAATCTCCTTTGTCCACTGTAAGCCCCCACAAATGGCCGAACGGGTCCTACTAAGAAGATGAAATTAGACCATAGAACTGACCCACTAGAGGTTTTAGTCTCCCTTTCTCTATTCAAACAAATACACACACACACACACACACACATTCACTCATATATCAGTTTAGGATTTAAGAAGTTTCTCCTATCTATATGATAGAGAGGTCAGCCTTGAGGTCTCTTTTTGAATAAATTTTTTTTTATAGGAAAGGTTAAGTTTTACCTAATAGTCATTTGGAGCTTATTTTGGTTATTTTTTTTTCCCAATTTTGTAAATGTAACAGGAATGGCAGAATTTAAGTGAGACAGCAAAGGAGGATGCTGTTATCATGTTTGGGAGAAAAGCAAGTGGCCTCTTGCATAAGAGCATATCAGAGTAAGTTTCATTTGATCTCATTATAAACTTTCTTTAACAAAACAATGTGGTTTCATGCTAGGTTGTCTGAATTCTGATGCTCGAAGGTAAACTCCCATTTTTTCTTTTATTGTTTAACTGGGTCTTCTGTTGCATATCATTTACATCTATAAACACCTTTGCAAGGTATTTCTTTTTTGTTGCATGCCATTTTTGTCCAGGCATATCTCATTCTGTACTTGTGTTGCAAGCATCTAGAATTGGTTCACTTGGTCTTTCTAACACTTGCTTTCCTCTTACTCATTGTAGAAACCACACCATGGACCTTAACTAGGAAATTGAACACGAGGACAATAAAGAACTGATGGTGGAACATACCAAGCCAACCAAACGTAGATCAATTGGATCTAGCCCTTGAGCTATGGACAACTGGCAATATCTCAATAGTGGTAGGAGTGTGAGCACACTCTAGCAGCATCTAGCTAGCATGCTCATAATCCAATCCCACAAAGTGATAGAGGTGTGGACATACTTATACACACACCCACAAGCTCCTCCCTATCTAGGAGTGAACTAGGACACCTTACTAGGACACATTTGCAGCTTAACTGGCCATATTTGGTAATCAGTCACTGCCAATTCCATGCAAAATCCACCATCAGAGATTTTGGACCTCACCAAGCCATTTAATCATGATAATACATTATGAGGCCCCCAATACTCACATTATCACAATCAATAAATGAGCTGAGTTGGGTCCCTCAACCACTTACAATGTTTACTCCATGATTAGGTATAACTAACTACGACTAGTTAAGGGCATGACACTCATGTTGTGTAGCTAGTTGATTTTAAGTACTTGTTTAGTATTAGAATAATATAGTCATAATTACAATACTCAAAATCATCAATTAGATCATTAACATTAACAAAGATAGTTTGAGAACCCTTCAAATGTAAAATTGTCATGCTAGGTTGAAGTGACATTTTCCCCACTTTTTCTTAAATACATAATTTTTTTTATCTCACGGATTTGTTTTAGGTAGGGAGAAGATGTAAAAGGCTCCTGCTATTCAAAGGCTTTGTTATGATAGTCAATAGATATGCAATTTTACGCAAAAATTTCTTCAAGGAACACAGACTAGATCTACTATATGTTTTTAAAATACTTTCTGCCAACTTATGTGCTACTTGCCCTTTATAAGCAATCAATACAAATAAAGGCATTTGACTCATCCAAATTGTAATCCAGGGGGAATTCAGTTGTTGGAAAAAGTTTTGTCACTTTAGGTTCCTTGGTAGTGCCCACCCTTTTCAGGAAATAAAGTGAGCAAAAGCCAAGATATTGTCATTTGATAGCTCAAATTGTCTCCATCACATTGGCAAGAGTGTGAAGTAATAGGATTCAAAAAATCTGTAATCACACAGGATGAATGGAGCCCACAAATACGTTTGTGCATCTTCATTTTTTTTGCTTTTTTATGCTTTGTATCATGGATGAGCATCTTTTTATCACAAGGAAAGTGGAAGAAGTCATTGTGAAGATACTAGGCTTCACATTCTTTAAGACTAGTGATCTACAGAAAATGAAACTAGATTAATAAGTATTCAGAGTTTTGCATTAAGGTAGAGTAGCAAAGAGGAGCATTCTTGCCCATAGTGGAGAACAGAGGACGAGAAGAGAATAGACGAGAGAGAAGAGAAGAAGTGCACGTGTTTTAAACGTTTGGAACCTTTTTACCCACTTTTAGAGTGTAAAATTTAAGGTTTTTATAGTGGTATGTCTAAAAAAATGATCATTGCTAGTTGGCAGTTATACTACAAAAATAGGTTTCTTTGTGATGCAACTTAGTTAAATCAGATCATTCTAAGTCATACATAACAATGATAGCATTTAGCAATAGAAAACAACAGGACAAGACCATACAACTGTAGATCAAAAATGTATTAACCAATTGCAAGGAGTTAGGGCCACAAATCCTCAATGTATTCATAATCGGAGAAGAAGATTACATGAAATTTTGGATTATAGGTCCGTTGTCCACTTAACACCACGACCAAAAAGTTGCAAAATGCAATAATTGACAAAACTTAAAAAAATTGTGATGCATATGCTATAGTATAGCTGCCATCATCAATGCTCTAGCTTCTCGATGATGTCATCGTCGATAGATACATGCTCAGTAGGCTCATCATCGTCATCCTCATCCTTCAAATCCCCCTAAGCAATGTCAATGGGATCAGATGCACCACTTGCCCTTGGAATGTCCCATGTCTACTGAAGTTCCTCTCTCTTAGCTTCCAAACCAGTTAATCTATTTACATTGCCTTCAACCTCCAAGGCACTTAGTTTGAGTTCAAGTTTTTGAAATTCACGATTTCTCATTTTGATAACAACTGAAGATTGAAATAGATGAAAACCAATTTCTCTTGTGTGAAAGGCTTTAATTTGTTTCTCTTCTTTGTGTGCATAAGGCTGTGGTGTTAGGATCTATTACACTGGTATCAGAGCCATCTCCATCTTTGGGAGCTAAGTAGCAGCAGTAGAGAAAGCTATCAGAGGATAGGAAAAATCTCTCAGATATTCAGAAAAGTGTAGAGGAGTAGAATCGCTGTAGGAGCAGCTTTCAAACTCTTGATTTTTGCTGAGAATTCACAGTAGAAGGAAGTGCAATTTTTTGTATAGGTAACTCGCTGGAAAGGCAGTTGTTTATCTCTGATTTCGGAGACCTATTGTCTGATTTCTGAGCGGGTTTGAGACAGGAGTGTAGGAGCAGATCCATTGCTGTAATAGTAGCTCTCAATTCCAAATTTCGTGTGAAATTTTCAGTAGATTAGAGCGAGTTCTGATCTGAATCCGAGTAGCAGGGCCAGCATTGGACAAAGAAGAGAAAGGGTGAAGTTTCATCCCTGTTTTCAAAGATTTTTAAGAGGTTTGAGCTTCAAACTTTCTTGCTACAGATCAGCGAGCAGGGTGCCATCAAAATTCCAGAATTTGCAAGTGATTTTTGGCTTCAAATTTGGTTTTTTGGAACCAATTCAGTTGCTGTCCAATCAGCGAGGGCAGGGACATCAGAATTCCGGACTTTTTCTTGCATTTTTCCGGTCTTTACTCAGTCTGTTGGAGCCCCACATTTGTAACCAGATCAGCGAGCTACTCTACTCAAGAAACCGGAAATTTTGGTACCATTTTGGAGCTACAAATTGGGATTTTCCGGGACAGCAGGTCTGAAATTTTGGGTAAAAGAGCTGAGAGGGTTCCTCTTCATATTTTCTTTGGAAGTACAGTCCTCAGAAACAGCTAAGTCTTCTTTCCCTCTTTGTACAGTTATAAATTAGTCTTTTTGACTTTTTTTTTTGAAAAGAAACGTCAGGCAATCTTTTTCTAGCTTTGAAAATGACCACTTCTCCGGGATCTGATCAACCCCTGACAAGAGGCATTGATGAATTAGAAACGGAATCCCTGAGGTTCAATAAAGGGAAAGAACCCATGGAAGTTGAAGAACAGGAACAATTCGCCGAAGAACTCGACGAATTGGTTACCAAGGAGCAGTTTCTCCATTTGGTAACAGAAGTGGATGAACTGAAGTTGGCATTAGCCAATTTCAAGTCCAGCGTGGACGACTCGTTCGCTGAACTCAAAGGCTTGATTTTGAGTTCCGCGAAAGGAAGCCTCCCTTCCACTTCTCAGTTGTCCCCTTCTCCACTTCCATCAGTTTCGGGTGAGCCTATGCGGTCTCACCCCAGTGTCTTTAAAGATTTAAAGCCTCCTACTTTTATTGGGGAAGAGAAGGATAGAAATGCAGACATTTTACAAACCTTCCTCAGCAAATGGAAGAACATTCATGCTCTTAAACAGACCCCTGACCATTTGCAAGCAGTACAGGCCAGTCTTTCCTTACGGCCCATGGCCTATAAGTGGTGGTTAAATCTTTAGGAGACTGGGCAGACTCCCCGGTCATGGAAGGCCTTGGAAGAAGCTTTCCTAAGAGAATTCCTACTAGAAAATGAACTTGATAGAGCCTAGGAAGCTTGGGAGGAAATAGTAATGGACAAGTCCCTAATCCAATATATCTCGCAGTATCGAGAAGCAATCTTAAAAATTAAAAATATGGATGATTATCAGAAAATTAGGGGATTTGTCCGTGGCCTCAAGGATGAATATAAAGTAGAGGTTCAGAGAAACTCGCCTACTACCCTTGAGCAAGCTCTCAGATATGCTCAAATCTATGATGATTCAATGGGTAGGAAGAGGACGAGACAACAACCCCTTTTTGAGCAGCCTCCTCAAAACCACTTTCAATTTAAAAAGAAAGAAAGAAGATAAAATTAAAGGTGAAGCTCCTCAGAAACGCCCTTCAGCCCTTAAAACCAGAAGATTTCGAGAAAGCCAAACAAGAACGTTTGTGCTTTGTGTGCATGGGCAAGGGACACACAGTCAGACAGTGTCCCAAGGGGCCTTTCACTAAGAAAGATAAAAAGGATAAAAAACAAGTTCATCTTGTTCAGACCCTTTGGGCCGCATGACCTAGTACGTATGCATGGGAAAGTTAGTAACCAGTCAGTTAGAGTTATGGTTGATGATGGGGCAACCCATAATTTCATCAACTACACCCTGGTTAAAAAACTTAAACTTCCAGAAGTACCTAGTCAGCATAGGTGCATAGTTTCACTAGCTAAGGGTGAAGATAAGAAAATTTGGGAAAGTATGGTAAGTAACTTAAATCTTGGTATTCAGGGGTACCAAGATGAAATGCTCTCAAAACAGCCTTAGCTACGGCACCAGTTTTAAAAGTCGTTGACCCCAATCCTCTCTCATTGCCCCAATCAGCCATTTGTGGTCGAAACAGATGCTAGCGACTTTGCAGTTGGTGCTGTACTAACTCAGGGTGGACGATCAGTTGCGTTCGAGAGTAAAAAACTCGAGCCAGCTCAGACTAGGTACAGTGCCTATGAAAAGGAACTCTTCTCCATAGTTCATGCCCATAAGACTTGGAGGCATTATTTATATGGTGCCAAATTTGAGGTCCTGACAGACCATGAAAGTCTCAGATACCTTTCCAATCAACCTGAGCTTAGAGGTCGGAAAGCTCGTTGGGCAGAGTTGATGCAAGAGTTTGATATGTCTATCAGATATAGACGTGGGAAATTCAATACAGTAGCAGATGCCCTTAGCAGTTTTCCTAGCGAAATTAGAGTAGGAAGAAGCCAGCACCTCCATCGCTATACAGTCAGGGAAAAATTTACTGGTTCTCAGCGAGTTTGAAGTCAAAAAGGAGCGCTGCCAGTGCTTCTGAAAATCTGGTTTTTGGACAAGTTTTTGGGCCCCAATGTCAGAGATTTGGAGCAAGAGGATTCCTACCAGATCAGCGAGCAGGAGACTTCTGAAATTTCAGAATTCAGAAGGGTTTTTGGACTTCAGATTTGCTATTTTGTGGACAAATTGAGATGTTGTCCGACCAGCGAGGGGGGATAGCAAAAGTTTCAGATCTTTTTGCACTTTTTCCAACCTCAAATCAGATTTCTTAGAAACCACAGGTCTGAAAGCAGTTGAAAAGAGCTAAGAGGGTTCTTCTTCATAATTTTTTTGGAAGTACAGTCCTCAGAAACAGCTAAGTCATCTTTCCTTTCCCTTGTACAGTTGTAAATTAGTCTTTTTGACTTTTTTTCCTTCAGAAGTTAAGGTACCTCTCTTTCAGTTCCGAAGGTGACCACTCCTCAGGGACCTGATCAACCCCCGGAGAGAGGCTTCGACGAACTTGAAACAGAAGCCTTGGCTTACAGTAAAGGGAAGGAACCCATGGATTTGGAAGAACAGGAACAGTTCACCGAAGAACTCGACGAACTGGTTACCAAGGAGCGGTTTCTCCAGTTGGTAATAGAAGTGGATGAATTGAAGTTGGCATTAGCCAATTTCAAGTCCAGTGTGGATGACTCGTTCGCTGAACTCAAGAGCTTGATTTTGAGTTGTCTCCTTTTCCACTTCCATCAGTTTCGGGTGAGACTTTACGGTCTCACCCAGTGTCTTTAAAGATTTAAAGCCTCCTACTTTTAATGGGGAAGAGAAGGATAGAAATGTAGATATTCTACAAACCTTCCTCAGCAAATGGAAGAACATTCATGCTCTTAAACAGACCCCTGACCATTTGCAAGCTATTGAGGCCAGTCTTTCCTTAGGGCCTATGGCCTATAAGTAGTGGTTAAATCTCCAGGAGACTGGGCAGACTCCCCGGTCATGGAAGGCCTTTGAAGAAGCCTTCCTAAGATAATTCCTACCGGAAAATGACCTTGATAGAGCCTAAGAAGCCTGGGAGAAAACAGTAATGGACAAGTCCCTCATCCAATATATCTCGCAGTATCGAGAAGCAATTTTAAAAATTAGAAATATGGATGATTATCAGAAAATCAGGGGATTTGTCCGTGGCCTCAAGGATGAATATAAAGTAGAGGTCCAGAGAAACTCGCCTAGTACCCTAGAGCAAGCTCTCAGATTGCTCATATCTATGATGATTCAGTGGGTAGGAAGAGGGCGAGACAGCAGCCCCTTTCTGAGCAGCCTCCTCAGAAGGACTTTCAATTTAAAAAGAAATTTTTAAAAAGAAAGAAGATAAAGTTAAAGGTGAAGCTCCTCGGAAATGCCCATCGCTCATACAGCCCTTAAAACCAGAACATTTTGAGAAAGCCAAACAAGAACGTTTGTGCTTTGTGTGCATGGGCAAGGGACACACAGTCAGACAGTGTCCCAAGGGGCCTTTCACTAAAAAAGATAAGAAAGATAAAAAACAAGTTCATCTTGTTCAGACTGTATGTTTCCCCAGTGACTCGGCAGCTTCCGAGATCAAAGTGTATCATGAAGATCATGAACACTGTTGCCAGCTGACCTCTGCAATGCTAGCGAGACCCTTCAGCTTTGGGCCGCATGACCTAGTACGTATGCATGGGAAAGTTGGTAACCAGTCAGTAAGAGTTATGGTTGATGATGGGGCAACCCATAATTTCATCAACTACACCCTGGTTAAAAAGCTTAAACTTCCAGAAGTACCTAGTCAGCATAGGTACATAGTTTCATTAGCTACGGGTGAAGATAGGAAAATTTGGGAAACTATGGTAAGTAACTTAAATCATGGTATTCAGGGGTACCAAGATGAAATAAACTTTCAGACAATGCACCTGGATCGCACAGACATTGTTCTCGGGAGAGACTGGCTCTACAGTTTAGGACCTTCCCTCCACAGAAACTATCAGGAGAACACCCTCAACTTTCAGCATAAAGGTCGAGAGATCCAGTTGCATGGGGAGCATGATGTTCCCAACAGTCCTATGGTCTGCAGTTGAGAGCTTTGTCAGCTAATCGGAGACGGAGACCATCAGGTATTCTTATGTGACTTTCAGTTTATTCCTGAAGTTTCTATTTCCAGTTTTATTTAGCAGAAAATTAGAAACTTTATTGTCTAATTTAAGGATGTTTTTCCTGAAGATTTGCCACATGGTTTACCACCTAGCAGAGAGGTAGATCATGTAATAAACCTAGTACCAGGTACAGCACCTGTTTCTAAACCTCCGTATCGGGTCAGCCGAACAGAGGATTAAGAAATAACTAGGTAGTTAACAGATTATCTTGGGAAAGGCCAAATTCAGACCAGTAGTTCACCATGGGCCTCACTAGTCCTATTGGTGAAAAAGAAAGAGGGGTCTATGCATCTTTGCGTAGATTACAGAGCCCTCAATAAAGTCACAATTAAGAATAAATACCCTATGCCTCGGGCAGACGAGTTGTTTGACCAACTCGACGGGGCTAAGTTTTTCAGTAAAATAGACCTCAGATCGGGATATCATCAAGTCCATATTAAGTCGGAAGATGTCTCGAAAACAGCTTTTAGGACTCGTCACGGTCATTATGAGTTTAAGGTAATGCCATTTGGGCTCACAAATGCTCCAGCTACCTTTATGACCTTGATGAACAGTGTCCTCAGACCATACTTGGGTAAGTTTGTAGTCGTATTTTTAGATGACATCCTCGTCTACAGCAAAACGAGGAAGGAGCATCTAAAACACCTCAGAAAGGTGTTTCGACTGCTCAGAAAGCATAAGCTTTATGCTAAACAATCCAAGTGTGAGTTCTTCGTTGAAGAAGTAGCATATTTGGGTCACATTATCTCTTCAGATGGGATTAAGATGGACACAAATAAGGTTAAAGCCATACTCAGTTGGCTGAGACCTCAAAATATTCTGGAACTTCAGATCTTTCTTGGTTTGGTGGGATATTATAGACGATTTGTCAAGGAATATGCTCAGATAGCAGTTCCCATGAAAAATCTTCTTAAGGGGAAGAGAGAGGAGTTCATTTGGGAGTCCGCACAGCAGGAGAGCTTTGATGCTCTCAAAACAGCTTTAGCTACAGCACCAGTTCTAAAAGTCGTCGACCCCAATCAGCCATTTGTGGTCGAAACAGATGCTAGCGACTTTGCAGTTGGTGCTGTGCTAACTCAGGGTGGACGACTAGTTGTCGAGAGTAAAAAACTTGAGCCAGCTCAGACTAGGTACAGTGCCTATGAAATAGTCCATGCCCTTAAGACTTGGAGGCATTATTTGTATGGTGCCAACTTTGAGATCCTGACAGATACCTTTGCAATCAACCTGAGCTTAGAGGTCGGAAAGCTCGTTGGGCAGAGTTGAATGCAAGAGTTTGACATGTCTATCAGATATAGACGTGGAAAATTCAATACAGTAGCAGATGCCCTTAGCAGAATGCCTATGATAAACGAGCTGAGTTTTACTCAGATTCGTAATGAGTTACTCGAGTCCTTGAGAGGGAAATGCCAGCATGATGCCTTCTTCTCTACTATCTGGAACTCAGTCCAGAGCAGACAGTTACAGACTCCAGAACCAGTTCCCGGGGCTGGTGCCAGTTCATCCAAGAATACGGCAGCTTTCGTTGAGGATGATGATGAGTCCGAGTATACGTCGTCAGATGACGTTGAGGATTCTGAGCCTGTATTACCCAAGCAAACCCCAGTGGTTGAGGGTCAGTTGACTCAAGGATTCAAATGGAAACAATATTCCATTCAGGATGAGTACTTGCCCTATAGAGATAGAGTATGTGTCCCCAATTCAGAGGATTATAGGCAGCAGGTCCTGTATGAATGTCATGACAATCCTAGTGCGGGACACCCAGGCATACAGAAGACCTATGAGCTTCTTCGTAGGCAATTTTTCTGGCCCAGTATGAAAAAGGACGTTCACCAGTATGTAACCAGTTGCCAGAAATGTCAAGTAAACAAAGCAGAGCGTTTAAAGGCAGGAGGGTTGTTGCATCCCTTAGAAATACCAGCTGGTAAATGGGAGAGTATCTCCATGGATTTTATAGTAGGCCTGCCTAAAACCCAAAAGGGTAATGACGCTATCTGGGTCACAGTTGATCGTCTGACCAAAATGGCTCATTTTATTCCGACCAAAACAACCGTTAGAGCTCCAGAGTTAGCGAGGTTGTTTGTAGACAGGCTATTTAAATTGTACGGTCTACCTTTCGGCATAGTCAGCGACCGGGATTGTAAGTTTATTGGAAATTTTTGGAGGGCAGTATTCCATCATCTCCATACTAAACTTAATATGAGTACCACCGACCATCCACAGACGGACGGTCAAACAGAGAGGGTAAATCAGGTGTTGGAGGATATGCTTCGTGCATACGTCAGCAAGAGGCAGACTAATTGGGAGGAGTATCTCTCGATATTAGAGTTTGCTTACAACAGTACCAAACATTCAGCTACGGGATACGGCCCGTTTATGGTGATGTATGGTTTTCAGCCACGCTCACCCACAGTTGTAGGGTTTAAACAAGAAAAAGTTGAAGCAGCCAGAAACTTTTTAGAGGACCTAAACCAGATGATAGAACATGCTAAGCGTAGCATAAGGCAGTCCCAGGATCGAGCCAGGCATTATGCAGATCCACACAGACAGGATGTGCAGTTCTCCATTGGTGAGAAAGTCTACTTGAGAGTCCCAGTCGACTCTAAAACCCTCAAATCAGGAGTGTGTGCTAAGTTGTCTCCAAGGTATTGTGGTCCCTTTACCATCTGTAGGAGACTAGGCGAGGTCACATATGAACTAGAACTCCCACACAACAGTAAGGTTTTTCCAGTCTTTCATGTAAGTTAGTTACGAAAAGCCTTAACCAGATCAGACAATCTGGTAGGGGACAATGTTCTAGTTCTCCCATTGGATCCTCAGCAACCTCCACATGAACCTGAGGAGATTCTTGATAGTAGAGAGACGCAGACTCGTCATACTCTATACCGAGAATATTTGGTTAAGTGGAATGATCAGCCTGTTGAGAATGCCACTTGGGAAAGAGGCAGTGTCCTTCGCAAGATTTTTCCAGACTTTGTCTTAGAGGATCAAGACAGTTCTTAAGGGGGAGGGAGTGTTACGAGCTCGTGACCAGTGCCGAACCCTAGAGAACACAGATAGGTCAGATACCACAGTCAGGGTTGTGTCCAGCGTACATGACCAACAGGGCAAGGCAGTCTGTGTAGTGTGCCCCAGCACGGTCCATAGGCATGGTGGGCCTAACACAGCCTAGGGACCCTGTCATCAGGATAGGGCCTCCAGTTGGGTCCCGACGTGCAGTCGGCCACGACAGTGACACATGGCCGACACTTGGCAGTTGCATGCTACCAGTCCTCACACTGGGCTAGGAGGGGCTTACTCTATATCAGGGAGTAGGCAAGGTTGGGTGGATCAGTGAGTGTTTGCCCTACTGTGGTGTTAGGATCTATTACACTAAGCGTAGCATTAGGCAGTCCCAGGATCGAGCCAGGCATTATGCAGATCCACACAGACGGGATGTGCAGTTCTCCGCTGGTGAGAAAGTCTATTTGAGAGTCCCAGTTGACTCTAAAACCCTCAAATCAAGAGTGTGTGCTAAGTTGTCTCCTAGGTATTGTGGTCCCTTTACCATTAGTAGGAGACTAGGCGAGGTCACCTATGAACTAGAACTCCCACACATTAGTAAGGTTTTCCCAGTCTTTCATGTAAGTCAGTTACGAAAAGCCTTAGCCAGATCAGAAAATCTGGTAGGGGGCAGTGTTCTAGTTCTCCCATTGGATCCTCAGCAACCTCCACATGAACTAGAGGAGATTCTTGATAGTAGAGAGACGCAAACTCGTCATACTCTATACCGAGAATATCTGGTCAAGTGGAATGATCAGCCTGGGACCCTGTCAGCAGGACAGGGCCCCCAGTTGGGTCCCGACGTGCAGTCGGCCACGTCAGTGCCACGTGGCTGACACTTGGCAGTATGCATGCTACCAGTTTTCACACTGGGCTAGGAGGGGCTTACTCTATATCAGGGAGTAGGCAAGGTTGGGTGGATCAGTTAGTGTTTGCCCTACTGTGGTGTTAGGATCTATTACAATACCCCTTGTGCAAGCGGTCGTCCAAACAAACACTCCATGTTCCTGTATGTGTCCAATTGATCTGCTATGTTGGCTTGCATCTCAACTTCCCCCCTGATGTACCTTTCTAAAACTATCATCCATCTAATTGTGACTTCCGCATCACTCTCTTGCCCCATGCCCAACCATTGTGGATGCAACACATACCTAGTTGCATGTAGAGGGGAGTGCATCATATTCCAACATTCCATACAAAATTCCTCAATAGTATGATGTGATGAGGGGACGATTACATCACATCCTCTAATATCCTCCACCATATGATCCATCAACTCATAAATGAATCCCATGGTGGCTCCCTCTTTATCAACCACCCTTAGCAACTTTAATACAGGTTCTAGCAAAGTGATAATCTTTTCTATGTCATCCCAAAATGTTGGAGCAAGCAAAATC